>JAKOGI010000730.1:230000-277500 GCA_029747015.1 Carnegiea gigantea
AGAGAGAGAGGGAGGGTGAGAGAGAGAGAGAGAGAGAGAGAGAGAGAGAGAGAGAGAGAGAGAGAGAGAGAGTTGTTCGGTCCCCAAACAATACATTTTCACAACCTTAACACTTGATTTAACTCATAAATAAGCATCAGATTAGTGATTAATTAGTGTTTTGTTTTCTCATTGGTCAAATATGAAGAGGCAATAAAACTGAGCATCATTTGCCAAAAAAGGAGAGAAGAGAACATGCCAAAAAAGGAGCCAGACATGCCAGTGCAATCTAGGGCGTGCCATATCAAGAAAAATTATAGAGAATAAAGAAAAAGCAAAATCGAGACGCCTACACCACCTTTGTTTTCTAGAATGAAGAAGCTTGGACAGGGTAGGTAGCAAAGATTTGACATGATGGGATCGTGCCATGTGGCATAACCGAGCCAATGTATGGGGTTGCTTGTATTTAAAAAGTGATTAGGCTAATGAAAATGAATTCTTATTTTTTTTGGGGTTTAACTTTTGAGCAGTAGCTTTTTCTATAGAGCACCTTTGTAATCTCTTAATTTTCATAAAATAATGTTGATCTTTTTGTTCAATTCTAGAATTACCTTGATACTCTTATCTCATTAGCATCTTATTTCACATTCTCTCTCATAAATTCCCACCAATCCTCAGCTTTTATTCAATTAACTCTACTGTTGCATCATGACTTTTGATGAACAAGGGGTTGGGGGAGATTCAAGGTTCTATTCGAAAGGATGTGAACCTGTAATGGACTCCTTAAAACCTTAATCATCCTTTCTTTTAAAATTCCCTTTTCAATCCTCTTATTCATTGATTCTACTCTGCATTTGCCATTTTAAGCTTCAAGTATTATGAGTGAACATTGATCAAACAAAACCAACATCAAGTTGAAACGGGTGTGTGGGTAATTTTCTCTCTCTTTCTATTTATTACCTGATGGAGGTCTATCCATGAGATCATCACTAGCCCATCCACAAAACCAATAAAGCTCTAATTCAAGCACCAAAGTCTAAGGAATCATTCAAGCTTTGCTTAGCCAAAGTTATACATCACCCTAATTAGAGATAGAACACAAACCCAATTTTTTGCACTTAATTTCCTAAACCTCTATTGGGTTTAGAAGAGATATAGTCAATCCATCTTCAAGTTCAAGAGCTGTTATTTCCAACAAAAGTAAGTTTCAAGTGGATTGGTTGTCATTTTGTCCCTTAAATCAGCAATCGAAGTTTAGTGTGCAATTTACCCAGTATTCTGTCCGATTCTGGAAATAAGGCTTGTTTGGGACGTCAATGTCCTCAACTATTTTTACATGCTTTATGATTTGAAAATAACTAAAAATATTATCAAATGGACATAAAAATCAGCAGTAACTTACACACATACTCAAACTTGCATCCAAAGGGAAGTTAACGGCCCTTTTACTTATCTTGGTGGTGTTTCTTTGTCCAAGAGAGGTATTAGTTTCAATTTCTATCCTAGTTTGAGTTTGAATTTTTATAGTTTCTTGGTATGAATTTTGGTTCTTCTTTAGCCTCAATAGAGCTAAGGTTTCTTCTTGGCCTAGTACCATAGCCCTAAACATAACCCTTGCCCCAAACACAAACAACCCACAAAGAACTTGGTTACTAGCTTTGAGAAGTCATAAGTGCTAGCATAACTTTGGAAGAAAGATTTAAAGCTTTTATGAAGAATTATAAAGACATAAGGTCCTATAATAAAAAAAAATGAAGAATCAAAATGTCTATTTACGGCGTCACTTTACCGAGGTTGTGAACTAAAGAAGGAAGAACATTAGAAGCTCACAATCATCTTACTCCTTCGGTTCTGTCTGAGGGGAAAAAGAGGAAGAAGAGAGCAATCCTTTTGGTTCCTTAAGTGAAGAGGAGTCCATGAGAAGACCAAAAAGAGAAAGGAGGAATTAAACCAACCCCAATGACGTCAGGGGTGAGGTCGCAGAGTTTGTAGGAAGATGTTAGGGAAGTTTTAATATCTATAAACCCCAAGTGCAAGATGCATCATTGAGTACTCAGGATATTGTCCGCAGGCAGTTGTATTTTCAATTACCAGAACTAACTAAAGCGTCTCAACTTAGGCAAAACAAAAGGAGGACAGAAAATAAAACTAAACTACTAAAACAAAAACAAAGACTTTGATTATGATTAAACCTAAGATAAACCAACTAATTAAGTCAAACCCCTACCGTCCCAAGTTATACTACTATTAAGAGATAATCTATTGCATCACTAAATACCCCCCAAGTACTCTCTCAAGGGTCATAAGCTAGTCTAATTTGTTTTAACCTCCAATTCTCATGGGATTAGCTTAATTAAACTATAAGACTGACAACCTTTGATCTAGCTAGCGAACGAGACTATTTTCATATCCCAATCTCGATCATTCATTCTAACTACACTAGACAATCAACCTCACTTTTCAGCATAAGTTAATTGCCCCAAAATACGAATGAAAGCTATTTCAAGCATTTCAATAAACACATGGTGGGTGTGAGAGAAAACCCTAAATTCTAGCATAAACGAGGGGTAAAGGTCTAAACGATTTCAGTTAGCCATCACAAGGCTAATCATAATCCAAAATCACAATTATAATCACTAAACATCGCAAAAGCATATAAACCAAATCATGAACATAAACATACAGAACACAGAGAGCAAAAGAAGAGAAAACTTAGGCTTGATTGAATTAAAGATCGAATCCACAAGCTTGAATCAAAAATACTCTTCTAATCTAACTAGTTACCCTAATTTATTCCCCCCTAATGGGCCTTGAGAGTGGGAGGAGGAAGCCTAAATCGCCTCTCCCTAAAAACATCCAAAAGAGCCCCCTAATGTAAAGCCTAAAAGCGGCTTTGTTCGTGAAAACTAGGGAGTGGCACGGTCGTGCCGCGTGACATGGGTTGCCCATGCCACTATGGTACGGTTGTGCCCCCTAGCACAGGACTCCCATGCCAAATTTCTAGTTCGGCAGAAACTCTCCCCACTGCTTCTCTCCTTGTTTCTAGGGCTTCATACTCCTCTATTCTTCATTGTAATTTATTCCAAAGCTGTCCTTTCTATCAAAACCAAGAGATTTCTCCCGAAAGTAGGACAAATAACTTTATAAGTATGATTGAATCCAAGGAAGTAAATTTGACCCTTTCCCATCTATATTTGACATAAAAACAATAAGAAATGGGATCAGATGGGAGATAAAATTCAGTAAAATAGGGGACATCTAGCTTTTTGCTAGTCCTCGAGCAAAACAAAGAAAATCTAGTCTAAGAATCTAACTCAGTTTCACAGGAGTCGCGGTTGCATTTAGCGTATGCAACAAGCTCTTTAAACCACTTGATTCCTCCAAGTGGACGAGTGAGGTCTCGTGAGGGTTTGCAGAGGATATACCCACAAAATCTTAAAAAAGAAAAATAAAAAGAGAAAGAAAAATAGAAAATCCTTTTGGGTTTACAAGCAAAACATAAATATATACAAGAGAGAAAGCTGTACAAGCTTTAACCAACCAAATCACCCTTGTAACAAAGATATTAGCCCGCATATAGACATAATGTAGACATCAAGAGTCTCTATCCCCATGGATGATATCGAAGCACTAACTTTTCATCTCATTGTACATCAAAACTTTGAATCCATCCTAGTGCTTAATGCGCTAGTGTATCATCATCCTAGGACTTAGGCTTACCGTAATTAAACTCAATCTCACTTGATTGACACAAACTACATTATGGACTTATTAACATAGAAAGTAAGCTTTTCCAATAGTAGTATTGCCTCAAAGGGTAACACCCAGTAGCGGTATTGCCTTAAAGGGTAATGCCTAGTAGCTCATGCCTCAAAGGGATGCTTGTCATTCCTAGTTTTTATTTTTTTTCTCTTTTTTTTTCTATTTTTTTGAATGCAAACAAAAACCAAAGTAACCGTGTACAAGACAAGTGGGAGAGCCAATCATGGAAGACTAAGGTCCTAAGATAATGCCGATGGTATAAATAAGGATTAGATTACACATCGATAATGAATAATTGGGGTTGGAATTAGGGCCTAGAATGACACACTGGCGATGAAGATCTATCATGTAAATCTCGCTTACATAACAAACTAATAGTCAAAGCGCTGGGGATTTAAGCTGATCTGAATAGTACGGAGCTTCCCTGAAGCTAGTAAGAAAACTATACAAAAGCCCAAAAATTTCACAAAAATATGCACAAAAGAGTATATGACCCCACACCTAAATCTCACAATGTCCTCATTAGAAGGCAAGGAGTCACTACCACCACAAAACACACAAAAACAAAGAAAACAAAATCACACACACAAGACACATAAAACAAAACACACAAAAAGAAAACAAAGTAAAAAGGTGATCATATCCATCAGCTGGCTCAATAACATCCCAAATTTCACCTCAAAGTTAATCACCAACAAAAACACAACCTAATATCCACAACTAAAATCAACCTAATATCCACAACTAAACACAACCTAATATCCAACTCTAAACAAAAGGAAGAGAAAGAAAATAAAAAGAAGGGAGAAGAGTTAGAACAAGTATACCAGGTCAGGCACTGAAGGTACCCAAACTATGCCACAAGGGTGCAAGGAGTATCAACTAGTCCTTGTCTCTCAAGACTCGAGCTTTAAACTCGGATGCAGCCGAAGCTCGCAAGAGCTTATCATGTGCCTATGCATGCAACTCAGATGAATGTGAATAAGAGCACTTAAACATGAATTTAGGAACAGCAGTAAGTGCTCTTCCAAACTTTTCAATTGCCTTTGAAAAATCAGCAGAAAAATCAAATGCGGTAGTCGACATGATTTTCGCAGCCATGGTCTCGGGCTACAATCTATAAAGGTCAAGGGAGATGTCATACCCTCTAAAGGTACCTAGAGTCTCCAAGCGGTCAACCACATTCCCTTTAAGCATATCATGATGATTAACAAATGACACATTACGACACTTAGGGGAAGGGAAGGGTAGTGAACCCCAAGAGAAAGCATCGAATGTATTAAGAGGGTCGGGAGATATATTATCAACACGATCAGGACTAGTCGGAACAGTAGCTACAACATCCACATATGACCTCCCTACTAGAGTCGCATCAAGATCATGCTCCTCAATAAAAACATTACCTGACTTAGACTAAGTATCATCCTCATCAACACTAGCCCTAATACCAAAGGTCTCACCTACCTCGAACTCTATCGACTGAGCTAAAGGGGAAGGTATATCAAGAAAGGTCGTGATAAATGCAGTGTTGTCCATAAGGGCATTAGGAAAGCATGAAGCAACTGTGTGTAAAGTAGTTAAGGGAGGGTCGAGTACTTCCTCTAGTCCGGACTCTAGAGAAGGGAAAGACGCACCATCATCACACAGATTAACATCAAGTCTAGGAGAACTAATCCTAAGGTCGGTCTCATGTGATAGGTCACACTCCCGTATTTTATTAACAAACTAAATTTGTCGCTCATTCATTGTCTCTATCATACTGCTAAGTTTAGGAAAGCCCTAATCAGAAATATAACATGAACAAGAATTACTTTCATGATCAGAACAATGAAAAATTTCACACAGAGGAGGAGCATAATTAGGGATGCAATGGGGTGGGACGTAAGAATCAGAATAACTAGTTTCAAATTCATAAGCATCCTAAGCCAACCAATCAAGGAAATCACATCCTTCATTAACATCTTTAGCACAAAAATCCCAATACTCTAAAAGAGCACGGGTCTCATAGTTCACACCCTCATAGACTACATTTAAAATTTTTCATTTCTCCAAACGATAACCGCAATGAGCAAGAAAAGTATATAATCTGTTATAATATCTCCAAAACAATTCATGCTCATATTGAGGAACGTGAAAGGTGGATTTTTTTTAATATTTAAAAATTTTTTTTGGGTCTTTTCAAGTAAAAGCCCAGTCTCGAATACTTAAGTAAGCTCTGATATTGAGAAGCGCCAATTCCCCGGTAATGGCGCCAAAAACTTGTTAGGGAAGTTTTAATATTTGTAAACCCCAATTGAGGTGCATCGTTGAGTACTCGAGGTGTCGTCCATAGGAAGTTGTATTTCTAATTACCAGACCTAACTAAAGCGTCTCAAGTTAGGCAAAGCAAAAGGAGGATAGAAAATAAAACTAAACTACTAAAACAAAAACAAAGACTTCGATTAAGATTAAATCTGAGATAAACCAACTAATTAAGTCAAACCCCTACCTTCCCAAGTTATGCTAGTGTTACGAGATGATCAGTTGTATCATTAAAGATCACCCAAGTACTCTCTCAAGGGTCATAAGCTAGCATAATTATTTTAACCTCCTACTTTCATGGGATTAGCTCAACTAAACTACAAGATTGACAACCCTTGATGTAACTAGCGATCGAGACTATTTTCATGTCCTAATCCCGGCTATTCACTCTACCCATACTAGACAATCAACCTAACCTTTCAGCATAAGTTAATTGCCCCAAACTATGGATGAAAGCTCTTTTGAACATTTCAATGAACACATGGTGGGCGTGAGAAAAAACCCTAAATTCTAGCATAAACGAGTGGGTAAAGGTCTAAACAATTTTAATTAGCCATCACAAGGCTAATCATAATCCAAAATTACAATTATAATCACTAAACATCACAACAGCAAACAAACCAAAACCTGAACATAAATATACAAAATACAGAGAGGAATAGAAGAAAAAACTTATGCTTGATTAAATTGAAGATTGAATCCTCATGCTTGAATAAAAAATGCTCTTCTAATCTAACCTAGTTACCCTAATTTATTCCCCCCTAATGGGTTTGAGAGTGGGAGGAGGATGCCTAAATCACCTTCCCCTAAAAACAACTAAAAGAGCCCTCCAATTAGAAGCCTAAAAGCAGCTTTTATTGCAAAAACTAGGAATTGGCACGGTCGTGCCACCTGAAATGGGGTGCCCATACCACCATGGTAGAGTTGTGCCACCTGGCATAGGGCCCCATGCCAAATCTCTGGTTCGGTAAGAACTCTCCCTATTGCTTCTCCCTTGTTCACAGGGCTTCTTACACCTCTATTCGTCCTTGTAATTCATTCCAAAGCTATCCTTTCTATCAAAACCAAGAGATTTCTCCTGCAAGTAGGATAAATAATTTTATAAGCACAACTGAATCAAAGGAAGTAAATTTCATCTTTCTCATCATATTTGATATAAAAACAATGATAAACAGGGATCAAATGGGAGCGAAAATGAGGTAAAATAGGGGTTCATCAGAAGACTAGACCCAAATGGGTTCCTGGCGTGCTTAGACACTGCTGAGAGAGTTTTTGATTACAAAGAGATTCCAGAGGACAAGAAGGTAAAGCTTGTTGCTCTTAGGCTTAGAAAGTACGCCTGTCTTTGGTGGACCGACTTGTTAGCCAAGAGAGCTAGAAAAAGAAAGAGGAAGATCTGAACATAGGAGAAGATGAATTCAAAACTCAAAGATCGATTCCTACCCCCGTCTTACCTTCAAGATGGTTACTCTCAACTACACAACCGAACACAAGGAACCATGAGTGTAGAGGATTGTACTAGCAAGTTTGAGAAGCTTCAAATGAAATGTAACCTTCAAAAGGCTGACGATCAAACCATTGTGAGGTACTTAGGAGGACTTGATCCTTGTATGCTCATGTCATAGAGTTACAACAATACTCTACCTTTGATGAAGTGTGTGTGTCTTATCTCACAAAGTTGAAGAAAGCTAAGCTCCTGAAAGAGACTTTGCAAAACATCCACCTAAGAACCAAGCTTTTAAGAAGGAGAGCTATTTCCTACCCCCTAAACCCATAACTCCAACTACTTCTATATCACAAAAGAACTAACCTCCACAAAATGCCAAGCGCCTCAAAATAGGACAAACCCTATATCCCTTAACACTAGAAAGTAATTTAAGTGTTAAGACCATGGTCATATAGCCTCGAAGTGTCCTAATGCGAACATTATCTCCTTGGCCGAATGATAGGCTACTAAGAAGGAGGAAGTGGAGGAAGAAAGGGAGGTGCATCTCATGGAAGATTAATAATAGGTGGAGAAGAAGGCCAATGAAGGAGAGTGATCTTAAAGGAGCTAAAGGGGAGCAAAGGGCGAATATCTTTCACTCAAGGTCCACAGTGCAAGGTAAGGTTTGCTCCTTAATCATAGATCGTGGGAGTTATGCTAATGTGACATCTCTTAGCATGGTGGAGAAACTCAACCTCCAAGCCATAACCCACCCTCATCCCTGGAACATACAATGGTTTAATCAAATTAAATGGTCACAAATTAATTCAAGATGCTTGATTTCTTTCTCCATTAGAAGAATTGCCATGATGCGTTATGGTGTGACATTCTACCCATGGATGCATAAATCATATCTTAGTAGGAAGTCCATGGTTATTTGATAGGAAGGTTATTCATGATGGCAATTTGAACACTTACACCTCCAAGGATAGAAAGAAGATTGCCCTTGTCCCTTTAAGCCCATCCCAACTCCATAAAAACAAGCCATGAAAAGGCCAAGAGCATTTAGATCTCTTTCTCACCTTTAGTGAGCCATTTCTTAAGGTCTCTTATCATGAGTTTAAGGCCTTTAAAAAGTGGATCCTAACTTTCTAAAATTAGTGAAAGGGCTCCTTTCTAAGCCATCCACTAGCTATTGCCCTTTTTGATCACTTTTTTCATGTATTTCTTGAAGACATACAAGGTAATTACCACCTAAAAGAACTATCCAACACTGTGTTGACCTCATTCTCGGAGCCATCCTCCCAAACAAATTGGCCCATGGGATTCATCCTAAGCATACCATAGAGGTGTGAAGGTAACTAAATGTGTTAATATCCAAGGTTTTGGTTAGGGAGATCCTTATTCCATGTGCTGTCTCGACTCTCTTAATGCCTACAAAGGATGGAAGCATAAGGATGTGTATCAATAGGTGAACCACTAACAAGATCATAATAGAATATAGACATCCCATACCATGGCTTGAAGACGTGCTAGATGAATTACATAGCTCTTGTGTGTTTTCTGAGGTGGATTTGAGAAGTGGCTACTGTCAAATTCAGATTAAAGAGGGGCATTAGTGGAAAACAACTTTTAAGACCAAGGGAGGTTTGCATGAGTGGCTTATCATGCAATTCGAATTATCAAATGCACCTAGTACCTTTATAAGGCTCATAAATCAAGTGTTTAGGCCTTACATTGGAAATTTTATGGAAGTTTTATGGTGGTTTACTTTGATGACATCTTGATTTATAGCAAGAGTGAAGAAGAGCACCGAGATCATCTATCTTAACTCATGATGGTTTTAGAGAAGGAAAAACTCTATGGACACGTCAAAAATTACACCCTTTTCACTAATGAGGTGACTTTCTCGGGCTATAGTGCCCATGGAATCAAGGTGGATGAGAGCAAAGTGGAGGCTAGTTGGTCTTGGCTGACACGAAAGAGCATTCATGATGTTAGAAGTTTCCATAGACTATCCTCTTTCTATAAGAAATTCATAAGAAATGTTAGCACTATCATGGCCCCCATGATTGAGGTTATAAAGGGTTCATCCTTCAAGTGGACCCAAAACTCAAGAAGTCTTTGAGGAAATCAAGTCCAAGCCTACTCAAGCCCAGATTCTAGCCCCTTCCTTGTTTAGACAAGGAATTTAAGGTGGAGCTTGATGCATTCACGGTGGGGATTGGTTGAGTGCTCACTTAAGAAAGAAGACCTCTAACCTTCTTTAGTGAGAAGTTGTGTGACTCAAGAAGGAAGTGTTCAATCTATGACAAAGAATTCTATGCCATTATACAAAGGCTTGAGCATTGGAGCCATTACTTGATGACTTGTAAGTTTCTATTGCACTCTTATCATAAAGCCTTGAAGTACATCTAAGGAAAACACAAGCTTTACTCACGACATGCTAAGTGGGTGGAATATCTCTAATCCTTTCATTTCACAATCAAGCCCAAGTCTGAGAAGTTAAATCAAGGAGCTGATGCTTTATCATAAAGGTAGTTGCTTTTGTTGTAACTAGATGCTTGTGTCCTTGGTCTTAAGCATTTTAAGTCCTTTTATGTTGACATAGTGAGGACTTTAGGAATCTTTACAAAGAGTGCTAACGGCATACAAAGGGAGATTTATTGAATTAAAAAGGGTAACTTATTTAGGGGGACCCTGTGGCATATGAGAATTGCTCATTTTGATAATCTGTAGTGGGTCATTAGCTGGGTATTTTAGAGAAAATAAGGCCCTTCTCATGCTTAGGTAACATTCCTGTTGGCCTAGCATGAGTAAGGATGTTCAAGACATCTTTAGAAGGTGTGCCACATCCCAAGTTGCTAAAAGTCACTCCCTCCCTTACAACCGTGACACCTCTTTTACGATTCTTACTTTACCATGGGTTGATGTGAGCATAGACTTTATCCTTAGCCTACCAAAGACCTAAAGAAACAAAGACTCCATATTTGTAGTGATGGACCGATTATCCAAGATGGCCCATTTCATCCTTTGTAACAAGACAAATGATACCACTCATATTGTTGAGCTATACTTCAAGGAGGTGATGAGGCTGCATGGCATTCCCAGGTCCATTATCTCAAACTATGACACGAAGTTCCATAGCCATTTTTAGATAATCTTGTGGAAAAATATGGGAACTAAGCTCAAGTATAGCAGTACTTGTTATCCTCAAATAGATGGCCAAACTGAGCTCACCAATGGGACATTGGGTTACACTCTTGAGGGCTTTGACTTAGTCTAATGCCAAGGCTTGGGGTTTTCTTAGTCTAATGCCAAGGCTTGGGATTCGCTTCTCTGACATGCTGAGTTTGTATACAACAAGGCACCAAGCAGGACGACCGGGATGTCTCACTTTGAGGCCATCTGTAAGGTTGATCTTTTGAGGCCCCTATGCCTTCTGAATAAAGCCATGAATGAGAAGCCAAGTGTGGTGGCACACAAGAAATTTGAAGAAATCCAAAATCTCTATGACCTAGTCATGGCAAAGATAGAAAAGTCCAATGCCTCTTACCAAGCCTAAGCAAACAAACATAAGAAAAGAGTGGTGTTCAACCCTGGGAATCTAGTTTGAATCCATTTGAGAAAGAGCGTTTTCCATCTAAATGTAAGAATAAGTTGATGCCAAGCATCGATGACATTTTTGAGGTCATTAAAAGGGTGAATGATAGTGCATACAGGTCAATTTGCCCAAAGACTATGGAATTTGGGCCACATTCAATGTGGTGAATTTGAGCCCATTCCTTGATGATGATCATCTAGTAAATTTAAGGCCAAATTCTCTTCAGAAAGGGGAGGTTGATGGAGGCCCATCTATAGGATTATATTTAGCATATTTAAATAGCCAAGGAAGCCTATATTTAAGCACCAAAGCCCAAGAAATCATTCAGGCTTCGCTTGCTTAGCTAAAGTTATACATCAACCGGATTAGAGTAAGTACACAAACCAAATTTTGTGTACTTAATTTCCTATACCTCTACAATGTTTAGAAGGGGAAAAGTCATCCTATATTCAAGTTGTAGAAGTGCTCTTTCCAATAAAATAAGTCTCAAGTGGATTGGAATTCATTTGGTCCTTTAGATTAACAATCCAAGTCAAGTGTGCAATCTACCCAGTATTCTATCTGATTCTAAAAATGAGATTGTTTAGGGCTCAAATATCCTCAGCTCTTTTTGAAAGTTTTATTGATTGAAAATAAACTAAAAATATTACTAAGTGGCCATAAAACATTAGTTAAATTACACACTAGCTCAGCTTTTATCTAGGCAAAGAAGGGCTTAAAATTCCTTTACATGAGGTAAAGGATAAGTGAGCGTGAGTTGCTGATTTTGACTTGTTTTTATGATTGAAAGAGAGCATCCACTTCCAAGAACACTTAGTTAGTGACTAAGACATCTAATTCGGCTTTCTCATGCCTTATTTCAACACCTAAGTCCTTAAGATTAGTAACTAAAGAGGTGTCAAGTTCTAGTTGCATCTAACCTATTGTAGCCTGTTTTGTATGTCTGATTATTACCCTATTTGGTTAGCTTATTTATGAATTATCGATCTTGTAAACAAGTGTGGATATGATTATTACCTTGTCTAGTTATCTCCTTTAAACATTCAAACTCTCTTCTAGCTTGTCCTTGCTTGTGGCCGAGTACAGTGGTGATCTAGCATGAGTCTTGGCTTCACTTTGGTGGTGAATCTGTATCCAAAGGAAAGTTAAGGGCCCTAATACTTATCTTCTAGCATTTCTCTAATATATCTATTGATGTTATGAGAATGAAATTGATTCTTTATTCTTTAAGAGATTCTAATAAAAGATGGATGTATAACTTGGCTACTAATTATGTTTGCACTTGAGATGACTTTGTTAAGTTATTCTTAAGAAAAATATTTTCCTATTACCAAGAATGTAAAGCTAAGGAATGAAGTTTATAATTTTATTTAATTAGAAAGGGAATCATTTTAGAAATAATTAGATAGGTTTAAAAATTTATTGGCACAGTGTTCTCATGATAGTTTAGAACAAGTACGTCTTTGTCAAATTATTTATAAAGGACTTGACCAACAAACTAGAACCATGTTAGAGTCCATGTGTCAGGGTGGCTTTCTTCTTAAGAGCACCACTACTGTTTAGGAATTTTTAGAGGACTTAGTTGAGAGGACTATGTAGTGGGAAACCCCTAGAGATGATAGTCCAAGTTGTAGGTTTCCTATCGGTGGAATGCATTCTATTTCTAATGTGAGTCATCTAGAGTTTAAAATTATAGCCTCAGAAAACAGGTTAAAGGCGTTTTCTGTTCAGACATCCCTAGACTTCTTAGACTTCTATGGTGTCTTGCTCTCATTGTTAAACCTTAGTTCATACATTAAGTTCATATCCTTATTTTACTCAGGAGTTATCTGCAGGGTAGGAGCAAGTAAGTATGGCCTACTAATGACCCAATAATGAGCCATTCTCCCTTTATTATAACCCAGGATGTAGAAATCACTCAAACTTCTCTTAGAGTAGTAGACTAAACACTACGACTCCCAACTCTCAACCTGGAGTGTTTCTTAGAGACAACTTCCAGCCCATCTCCCATCCTTATAACTCTAATCAAAGACAAGCTTTTAAAGGTATGCAGAATGCACCTAGACCTCTATGCCTTGTTGCTCAGGTTTAGCATCCTTTGGTTTACACTGATATTGATAAGATTGACAGAAGAATTAATAGTAAGGCAGAAAGCATGATTACTGTTAATATGGAAAAGATGATGAGATTGATAACTGGATAATTTTCTTAATTAGTATCATCTACTGGGGAGTTGATAAGCCTCAATTTTGACTAATCCCCTATCCCCTTTTTGGTACTTTTCCCCCTATTTCTTTATTGATTTAGAGAGATTTGAAAAGTTTGCCTCCTTTAACATCGTTACCTTATTTAATCCCCTTCCTGACTTTTTATAGGTATTTTTTGAGTTATTTAAGGAAGAAGGGCTGCTAGTACATGGAAAAAGGCAATGCGAGAGTAAAGATTGATCACGCGAATGCCCGAAGGGAGCAAGAAAAATGTGAAGGTTTAAGGCATAAGACAGTCGACAAAAAAGCCGTCGCCTGCTTGTAGGGGATGCCCCCAAATCTGGAGGTGGCAATGGCCAGCTGTCGTGTACGTGCTAGGCCGTCTCTCGTCGCCTGGGCAACGACCATCACCCTTTCTTAGTTTTCAGCCTATAAGTACCACGTTCTGCCTAATTTGAGGGGATGCTTCATTTTCTCCCATAAAAACCACTTTAAAAATTTTCTAGGTTTGATTTAGGGTTAGGAGAAGAATAGTGTTCTTGAATTATTGTTGATTGAAGATTTTGAAGACTTCCCTTCTCGATTCCATTAATTGAAGTTTGTTCTTCTTTCTCTCTCTTTTCTCCTTTACTTGGTTTTGTTTAGTTTATTTGATCATCCTTGGTGTGATTATTGGATTGTTACAATGATGATTGGTGAGTAGTTTTCCTCAACTTAGGTTGGGGATTAGGACCTAGGGTAGCATAATAAGTGTGGTGTGATCTTGTCTTGCTTTAATTTTCAAGTTATTTTGAGGTCTCATTCTTTACCTGCCAAGTATTTGATGAAATGCCTGAAAGGACATTTCATCCAATACTTGGGGCGAATAACCACACCGAGGGGTGGGTATTCATCCTATATGGATAGATGAAGAAAGAACAAGCATTAGGTATGAAAATAACCCAAAGCCTTATTAGATGCAACTTAGTCTTCTTCAACCTTGGCTTTTGAGTCCCCACAAAAATAGGTGGGCTTGCAGATCAAGGTTACATTTACTCTTTGAAAGGAGGTTTGGGCGGCTGTAAATGAACCAATCACCCCCTTACGATCAATCATGAATTTAGTCAAGTTCGGGAACTCATGTCTAGGATAAGTAGCCACTAGCGACTAATCCCCCAACCCAAGTCCTTCTCCAATTGAGCTTTTAGACCGCAATATTGACTAGACCTTATTTCTTTCCATCTCAAACTTACTCATCGACTCTCTAGATTCAATCTAACACTAAGTTAGATGACATAAGTCTTGTTCTTAGTGGATGACACCTCAAGTACGCGGCGATAAACCGTTCACTTGCGGTATAAATTTTAAAGCTTATTTACCATCGAACAGGAGCCAAGTACCTTTTATAATCAACTAGAGGTGAAACTTAAGAGTCATTCCTCATCTTCTTCTTCTAGATTCAACACTAGTGAGACTGTGAGAAAAGTTAATGCAATTGTATCTCTTAGATCAGGTCGAGAGATTGATGATTAAGTGGAAAATTCTAAAGTAACTTGTAGATGCCCTCACACTTTCTTCCAAAATTTACCTTCTCCCCCTTCTTCTACAGAAACTAGTTCATTTAGTAAGTCAGGATTTACTATAGATGGTGTCCCTAACAAGCCTTCTAATAACCGTATTCTTTCTGACTCATCTTTTGATAAAGAAGAGCCTAAGGAGAAACCTTTACTGATTCAATGGATCCCTCATCTCCTAAGGATTCTTCTTCTCCTTTTGCTATTGAGCAAGTTCGAAAGCCTGTACCTCTTTTGTGCCATAGGTTGAAAAATAAAGACCAAGCCCATGTTGATAAGATAAGAGGGACTTTATCCTACGTAATCCTAATTTAAGCTTGTACCCCTTCCTCAATTCCTGATTTACAAATTCATTTATATACCATTTCTTAGAGTTAGTTAAGCACCATTTGAAGAGCATTGTGCATGTCTTGCATGAGACCAACCTTAGGACCTTCCCCACCAATGGTTGTTCTTTTGCATGTGCTTCTCCTCTTAATACTAGATTAACCTTGGACTTTTTTTAGGATGTCCCAACCATTCCTAGTTTTCCTATTTCACTAACTCTTCTTAGGGGAGCTCAAGAGGAGAGGGGATTTTAAGGATAAGTCTAGTATGGATGAGTTGGATGCTTACTATGAGCCAAAATATTTTTGTGATAAGAAACACTTCGTTGAGGAGACTCCTTTAGGGGGTCATGGTAGATGTTGGCGCATGAGGTTCTTCCTCCTTCTCTTGGACTTGTTGAATATATGCACCTAACTCCCTTAACATGCTCTCAACTTCTCACACATGTTCACCATCCTCCTCTACCACTCTATATGACTTTCTATGAACCATTAACTATCATGTGATGTATGATTGTAGTTTGGATTAGGGCTCTGTGGACCATATATCTTTGGGGCTTATGTTCACCTCCACTTGACCCTTATTATCCTTGCATGGATGACATGCCTAGGAGAGTCATGTGGCCATCTATGATTCATTTTTCTGTCAATTTCTCTAAGGCTTCTCATAGGTTCAAGACACACACACACACACACACACACACACACACACACACACACACACACACACACACACACGCACGCACGCACACATATACATATACATACATGTATGTATTTATGCCTGTATGTATATGTATGTGTGTGTGTGTGTGCGTGCGTGTGTATATATACACATATATACACACACATAGACATATATACATATACATATGTATGTGTGTGTGCGGGGGGATAAGACGTTGAAAGAGCGCGTATGATCTTATGCTTAGTGACTTGCCAATTTCATGTGCTAATCATCATATGATCTTATGGACTTGACTTAGTGAGTAGAAAGACAACGAGACACTGACTTCTAGCCTAGGGACAAAGCCACAATTGGGCTGGGCTTGCACAAGAGTTGGGTGGCCATGCCAATTAATGGAAAATCATCTATGCAACCTTCAATTTTCAAAATTTTTCCTCATCCCTTTATTACCTGCAAAACTACACAAAATCTTATTAAATCACAACATAGGCTCAAAGATAACTCAAATCCAGGTGTATAGGGGTATAATATTTAGCAATTGTGGTGACTAAACAAATGCCCTCTACCAAGATTTTGCTTGTGCTCAAGTAAAAGAAAATAAAAAATTATATCGAAGAAACCTAGCTCACTTTCCAAATATATGTAGAAATTGGTGCTTGGTTACAATTAGGAAAGTGTAAAAGTTACTTAAAAATATGAGATTTATTGTTTTAGGAAAGTCGAAGAATTTTTTAGGAAGTGGCAAATCTAGTTTAGTTAGGAAAGCATGGAGGGTTGCTCCTAGTATAAATAGAGGTCATGGGTGCACTTTAGAAAATCGTCAATATCTTTCTCTCTCAACTCTAGCTTTGATTTCTTATAGTTTTAGAGATTATTATAATTTTAGAAATTCTTTTGATTCGAGTTTTATGCAATTATTTTAGTTTTAGATTTATTTCAATTTTTCTAGTTCTAGTTTTAATTTTGGTTTGATTTGAGCTCCAAAAATTCTCTCAATCAAAATTTTGATTTTTAGTACTCCCTTTGGTTTATGGTGGATGGTGAATTTTTATGATTGGCACCATCTAAGATTAAATATTCTCCATTGGCTTTTAAGCGTATATGGTATTCTCTTTCCTCTCCCTTGCCACTTATTTAGAATTTATTATTTCATTAGTTGTGATAAATTTTTTTGTAGTTGTTTAGTGTACAGTTTTAATCATGTTTAGATTAGTTTCAATTTCTACTAGTTGAGTGATTCTATTTTGCTTATTTACTACGTTCAATCGAATTAATATGGGTTAGTTAGTAGTAACCTAGATTCAGCCTTGTCTCTGTAGATTTGACCCTTAAATATTATGGCTGACAACCATGTGCTTGCGGTAAAAGTTTACATCTTTTTTGGATCGTAACAAGAACTTTGCTTATTTTCCTTCTCTTGGTCATGGTAGAATGAAAGGACACTCCTAACATTATAGTCGGGAATACACCTTCTAAAAGACTTGGTTAGAACATTACTTGAACAAGTAAGAGTAATCCCAAAGAAAAAATTTCATAATTCAGAAGAATCGGTTTCTTTAATTCTCAGTCCAACCTTCAACAATCATACTAGGCACTGGTTAGTTCGTAATTTTAGGACACCAAGAGTCAAGGTGGACTGTAAACAATCACTCATCCGAGAAGCATTCAGAAATGTAGGACTGAAGCTCTCTACCACAGATAATCTTACACAAGTGGCCAGTAACTGGGTTCTTAGAACCTTTCTTATCTCTGATAGTCAATTTTTTGCAAAAGTAAGATCCACCTTACAAGTCCAGGCTTCGCATGGCTTCGCATCCTTCTTAAAAAGAAGGTGCTTAAAAGTAGAGTGATCAGTATAAACAATCATATGAGACCCAATCCAGTAAGGTCTAAACTTTTTAATACCAATGATCATAGCCAAAAATTTCCTCTCAGTCACCGGGTAATTTAGTTGGGCATCATTTAAAGTGCGACTAGCATAATAAATTACATGGCGCTTCATTTCAACATAGTGCCTAAACAGCCCCAATAACATAGTCAGATCCATCATGCATTATCTTAAAGGGCCCTCCCCGGATGGGAGAATGAAGAATGGGAGCAGAGGTTAAGCAAGCAGATGTTAAGGCTTCCTTAAGCTCAGTACATACCACATGACACTCCTTGGAGAAATGAATGGGCACATCCTTAGCTAAAAGGTTGGTTAAAGGCTCAGCTATCCTACTAAAGTCCTTAATTAAACGACAATACAAGCCCATATGTCCAAGAAAAGACCTCACATTTTGCACATACGTGAGGGGGGGGGGGAAGATTAACAATTGAGTCATTCTTAGCTTTATTAACTTCAATTCCATCTCTAGAAAAAACATAGTCTGAGACTATCCCCTTTCTAATCATAAAATGACATATCTCCTAATTCGAAGTTCGATTTTTCTCCCTACACCTTTGTAACCCCTTTCTCAGATTAGACAAATAGTCATCAAAGGAAGATCCAAACAAGGAGAATCATCTATGAAAATCTTTATGCACTATTTAACTAAGTCGAAGAAAATAGAAATCATGCATCTCTAAAAGGTAGCATAAGCATTACAGAGTCCAAAAGACATTCTTCTAAAGGCCTATGTACTAAAAGGACATGTGAAAGTAGTTTTTTCCTAATCCTTAGGAGTAATATAGATATGGGTACATCCAGAATATCCATCAAACAAGCAAAAGAATGAATGCCTAACTAACCTCTCTAACGTCTGGTCGAGGAAGGGAAGGGAAAAATGATCTTTCCTAATGGCAACATTTAATTTCCTATAATCAATGCAACCACAGCACCTAGATTGGACTCGTGTAAGAACTAACTCATTCTTGTCATTCCTAATCACAGTAATACTGGTCTTTTTAGAAACAACTTGAATAGGACTAACCTGCTCACTATCAAAAATTGGATAAATAATCTCATGGTCTGGCCAATTAAGGACTTTCTTGCTAACTACTTCCTATAAGATTAGGTTCAAACACCTTTGACAGTCACTGCAAAGCTCAGCATTATCCTCTAAATAGATTCTATGTTGCACAATTAAGGGGCTAATACCCTTAATATCTCTTAAAGTCTAACCTATAGTTTCCTTGTTATATATATGTTTTTCCTCATGGTCCTAGCCTAAGTTGGAAGCTTATAATCACAAGGAATGATTCATCTAGACCCAAAAGTTAGTACTTAATAGAATCCGAAAGAGATCTCAATTCAACAAAAGTAGGTGGGGAATTAGACTCAGAAGCAGAAGTCATCGTACAATTAGCAACATAGCCCAAATCATCAAATTAAAACACAAGATGTTCAAGCTCATCATCAATTAGAAAAGACTCGTACTCAGCAGCAAACATGTCATCTAACTCATTATCAAACATGGACTCCTCTACCTAGTTAAGAGTTGAAGTCCCTATGTCATCAAAACTAGAAGGCTACCTTTCCAAATTGAAAATATTCAATCTAAAGTCAAATTAGCAAAAGACAGTCACATCATGCTATTTCTGTAGTTAATGATAATAGTAGCATTAACTAAGAAAGGATGCCCTAGAATAATAGGGACCTAATTAGTAGTATTATCTACTTTCTCAGTTTCAAGACAACAAAGTCCCTAGGTAAATAAATTCACCCATCTTAATCAGCACATCCTCTACTACATCCTTAGGTAACCTGGTCTATCTATGTGCTAGCTGAATGACTATTTTGGTAGGTTTTAGCTCACCTAACCCTAACCTCTCATTCTCAATGAAGGGTAACAAATTGATACTAGCCCTAAGTCAAGCAATGTTCTACGAAGGAATGGGTCCCCTATGAATATAGAAATAGTAGGGATGTCGTAGTCCCTATGCTTCACTGGGATAGGATAGGAAATGATAGAACTAGCATCAAAGGCTAAGAAAGCCTTCTTAGGAACACTAGTGGTTCTCTTGCTCATGTATAGATTCTTCAAAAACCTAACATAAGGAGGCATCTGTTGAATAGCATCAAGTAAAGGAATGTTGAGTTTTACTTAGGATAAAGTCTCTCTTATCTTGTCAAGTTAGGCTTGGTCTTTGTTTTTCAACCTCAAAAGAGTCCAAGGAATGCTCTTTGTGGACTCTCTATACGCTTCCATTTCTTGCTTAATTTTCTCAAGCAAAGAGCTCATAGAAGTAGAGGATAAGAGTTGGTATCATGGTCGGATGTTTGACAATAATCACATAAAAGGGAAGCATACTGAAGGGATTGAGGGGGAGATGCACAAGATTCCACCTGTTATTCCTCATAGTATGATCTTGCATGAAAGGAACATGGATCGAGGAATGACATCTTGAATCAACAAGCTACCTTCCTTAAACTTATAAGTATCAACACCACCATTCAAACATATCCCAAGCTTCTTCCACACTTTTGGAATGAAAACCCCGGTATTCTAAAAAAGTATAGGCTTAACAATTCACACTATCATGAACAATGCCCAAGGTTTCTCATTTCCCAAATGAATAACCATAATGAACACAGTGAGCAAAATAAGCATTTAAATGAATCCAATGGTGGTAAAACAATTCTTGCTCATACTAGAAAAAATGAAAAATTGCTAATTTTTTTTTGAGAAAGTTCTCAAGATATTCCAATATTTAGGGATTTTTGGCTTTTTTAAACATAAATAACTAAGCTAACATAGAAGCATCACTAGACTAAACGCAAAGGAGCTAAGAAAACACAAAGTGACATAATTCCGCACCATCATCCCTAGCAACTGTACTAATTTGTTGGCTTGTTTTCATGGTGAGCAGGGTGAGAAATTTACCAACCTCTAGGAAAATGTTGCAATCTGGGCACTTGTTGTTTTAGCCCTAAATCTAAACTAAAGAAAGAAATAAATGTGACTAAATATGGTCAATTAAACTAATTACTCACTAATTATAATCTAAGCATAATCAATTAAACTAATCTAAAACAAATGACAATCAACAGAAAACATCATTCTCTCTGACAACAAACTAATAAAGCATCTAATTTAGTTAAGAAAACATTAAATTTATTGGCCAATAGAAGACAGAAAGTGGAGTACCTTAAAAGCTCAAAAATCCAACATAAAACTTTATCTCCATTATTAAGGCAAGCGGTTGGAATTTATGGTTAGACTTCCTCTTATTCTCACTAATCTACCCTCGCTAAACGATAACCAACCAAAGGTTCAATTTTTCTCAAAGTGAGTTTTCAAATCTAACTTTGAATGAAAAAGGGAAAAGTTAAAAATGGAGATTTGAGGCAAGAAGGGGAAGACTAAAAGGAAAGAAAGGAAAGAAAACAAGATTCAAAAGAAAACAACATCATTAAAGCATGAAATTAAACCAAAACAAAAGAGAAGAGTAAAAGGTGGAGATTAAGCAAACTAACCATTCAATTTAAGAACTTGATGAGTAAATGACATTGAAAGAGAATCAAATACTTGAATAACACTTTAACAACTTGAAATGTGGCTAAATCACAAAAATTAAGTACTAATATACCCCTAAGCACTACCTTGAGAACGCTAAACAATAAGCTAAAACACTATTTCGAAACTTAGCATATTGCACAAATGGAGGAAGGGGCTTTAAATAGACTCCAGATTAGCAAACATGGCACAGTGGTGCCATATGGCGTGGGCAGACCATGCTAAATTTTTGGATTTCAGCATTAGAATATAGTAAGAACAAAGTCTGGCATAGGCAGCTTGTGCTAGATTTCTAGCTTTTTCTTCTCAGCTTTTCTAGTAGTGGAATTAGGCTTGCTTCCGGGGTTGTCCGCTTAGGTTACCCTGGGTTAACTTATCTAATTTTCAGTACACTTTGCACCTATTATTTGTCAGTTGAGTAATTGTCTTTATTACCTATAAAACTAATAAAATATTAACAAAAAACAAATTTAATAATAATTATAAGATAAATTAAGGTAAAGTGAGATATAAAATTCACGTGAATTTAGCTCAAATGAATACCCCTACACTAAGACTTTGCTTGTCCTCGAGGAAAAAAAATAAAACTACTAAAACCCAACTAACTTTCCTAGGAATTAGGATTACATTTAGTGTATACAACAAGCCCTTTAAACTGTTTGGTTCCTAAGTAAACGATTAAGGTCTAGTAAAGGTTTGCAGAGGATATACCCACAAAATCTGTGGTATGTTTTTGGATTTTTCAAAAGCATAGCATATGTAGAAGGCAAAGAGGTAAATGTGTACACATCTAAATTGATTCTATCACCCTAACAACCTAGCTATTACGTCACACACAAGTAGAACATATATTCAAGAGACACATGGGCTATATGCAACCCGGTTCTCATTTTTCACCCAATGCAACGCAATGATATGAAATGCACACCTTGATGCTCCATGCAAAGTATATTAACTCTTAAGGATATGCTAAAATTGGGCCAAAAGTTCATCTTTATTTGGCTAATGGACTTTCCTTTATTAGAGATCAACCTCACCTCCCTTTTCTTGACTTATTAGGCCTTGAACTCCTAAAGGAACAACTTACCACATATTTAGGCTTCTTCCCTAATTAGGGGATTTATTTGGATGCACAAAGCACTTATTTAAGCCCAAATAGAGGTATCAAATTTATTCTCTCTCCAACACTCATATTTTCCCTCTTTTTTCATTTTTCTCCTTTCGTTGTTTTTTTAAAGGTAAAGCTAAAAGGCAACTAACCAAGTAAAGTGTGCTCAAAACCAAATTTTAACAACACCAAGATTCAATGATCAAGTGTACAAGGTAAACACAAAACCACACATGTGGGATAGAGTTATTATGAAAAATCGAAAATTCCACTCTAGAGAAATGCTCCTTTGTACATATTCTACGTATATACAAGCTATCAACCAAGAGTTAAAGATCAAAAACCAAATCAAAAAGGCACAAAAGTCCACAAAGCTAAGGAAAACTATGGAAAAATTGAAACATTTTCACAAGAATATGTACAGAGAGGTGTGACATCCCCACCCTATGTTTAAATCTCACAATGTCCTCATCGGGAACCGAAGAGTGACAACCAAACACAAAACACCCAATATTTGTAAAAAGTTCTCTAATACCATATATATGCAAAACTAAGGGGCCTAAGAATAGAAGAATGGGATAACAAAATAAAATGAGAAGGAGAAGAGATGACTCACAACCATTAACATAACATACACGCATATATATAAAAACCAACAACACAGCCATGTAACCACAAAGTGAAACACACAATCACTAACATCAAGTGTATATATAACCAAAAACATCACCAACAATAAAACATAAAAAATATACACGAGATACACAATCATCAATCGACTCAACAAAGTTCCAAGTTTTACCTTAAAATTAATCGCCAACAGAATTACAACCTAATATTCAAAACTATACAAAATGAAAAGAAAGTGAAAGAATAGAAAAAAGAAGCGAGAAAATTTGGAACACTTATACTAGGCTAGGTGTCAGGTGCACCTAAACTATGCCTCACTAAGATGTGCTATAGAAGGCTCGAGGAGCATTGACCATTGCATCTCATCGTCATGTTACCACTTATCTCTATCCCCATCAAAGGCCAAAACAACTTATCAAACAATGTTGAACAATCATTAAAAAAGTGAAAACCATTAATAATAAGGAGGGCGTTCTAACATCATTATAATAGAAGTAAGAGCTCTCTTGAGTTTATCAATACTCTGGGCCCAATCATATTACACACATGCTCAACATCACTCAATATAAAGGATAAGGCCTAGAAGTTTCACACGAAGCATGACTGCACAAACTATAAATGAATCCTAAATCCTCTCCATAATCCTCAAGTCTTGCAGCTACATTTTGCATAAGTTTAATCTAAATTAAGGGCGTCTTTCACACAAGTCTCAAGCTTAGGTAAGATGGCCATTAAGGGATCGAAGAAAAGGTGAAATAATAAATGAGGAAGAGGGGGCTAGACAATGGAGACGAGGATGGGATTAGTAGGAGACTCAACAGAGATGGGATCAACAAGGTCTATATCACAGGGCATAACCCTGACAATCTTCACATCATAAGACTCCTCTAAAGGTTCTTCTCAAGAAAGTGCTCCTCTTCAACCAAGGTATTCTCGAAACCCATACGTATCTCATGCTCAAGATCACAACTAGCCTTAACCACTAGTTTCTCACTTGATCAAACTCTAAAGGAAGTTCAAGGAAGTGATGGTTGAGCATCAAAACACATATTACTGTATAAATTACCCCTAGATATGTAAGTCTTAAGAGAAGGGATTAGTGCTAGGGAGAGTAAAGAAAAGTCACTCACATCCTTATGAGGAAATTGATCATGCGAGGGAAGGCAAGAGCTAACACTTTGGTCAAAGAATTTATCAAAGCACATGAAGAAGGGACACAATCCTGAAATTGAGGGGTAATGACAAAGAACTCTATGTTATCCCTCATGATTAGCCACAGGCTCCTCATAGAAACATAAATCATTATATATATAGAAATCAAAGAACGAAGGCTAGAGGCCTCCCTAATTGTCTTGCACTTGTAAGTCTTACCACTTAAATCCTCAAGAAAATCCAAAGCTTCACTAGCATTTTTACGAAGTAACTCTCCCATACACATAGATTCAACCATTATCCTAGTATGCACATCTAAACTATCAGAAACTATTTGACAGAAATTTCATCTCTTCAAATTATGGTGATGATATTAGGAAAGCAACTTCTTGAACCTATTCATGTATTCCTAAGAAGGCTCATGTTCTAGTGGGATGAAAGAGAGGATGTCATTCCCAAGCTTAGTGGCCTTGCTAGTAGGGAAGTACCTCTTGAGGAAGATATCCGCAAAAGAATCCCAAGATTTAATAGAGTATACGAGTATTTTAAGTGTAATTTTAAAAGGCCGAAAGTGTCTAACTTTCATCATAGTACTCAAGAGTCGTCCCCACAAGAACAAGGATAAGATTAAGGTCACAATCTAATTCATTCTTAAACTAACTAAAACAATAATCAACTAAACATACGATTATAAGAAAAGATAATCTAATTCATCACTATCACTCATATAATTTCATAAGGCCTAACGAACTTTAATAGAGCACTCTCAACTATAATTCGTTACGTTATCTAAACAAAAGAAACAAAAGTTAAGGGAAAGGAAACTAAGCAATCAGCAACTAGGGTAGGGGCTTCCTTGCCAAACTAAGCTTAACCCCCTCACAGTGTGACCATCAAGCATCCACACAAACCAACTCAAAAACCCACAGCCTAACAAAATAGAGGATCGAAATAGAGAACATGGAATGGGGAATGCATTAGAACGCCATTAATGAAATCAGAAGCCATAAGCAGTGTCGATAGTCTAGCAACTCAGAAAACTCACCATAGCCTCCAAGCACAACCTATGACCATGCTACAGCTTGTAATCATAATAGAGCAGCAGGGGAGGGGGAGGAGAACTAAAAACAGCGCAAAAGAAATAAGGGAACAAAATCAAAATCTAAGGAAAATCGAAACGAGAGACCAAACTAACAAATCCAGATTTTGTGGCCATAGAAGAGATGTGGTCAAGCTCCATTAATGGCGAAGAACACTACTCAGTAAAGAACAACCCAGGACCATATACGCCAACTTCATTCCAATTACAAGCTAGAAATCATGATTACCTACTCTAAATCAACAACTAAGCTTCAAATATACAAAAGGTAAGCCAGAGATTGAATCTAACAACTGAAAATCAAAACCGATGACCAAAATCGAACCCTAAATCCTTGAAATCTGAACTCAAAAATAAACAGCCGTAAAAATTATCCACAAATTATAATTAAAACTAATAATTACCCCAAAACCTAGCTAAAACCTTAAAATTACCTCCTTACTTTGCTGTAACCTTCGATTTATACTCGAACCCTTGTCAATCTTGGCCCTTTAAATAGTGATATCGTGGATGGTTAAGATGATGCAAGCCGATTGTTGTGAGATGGTGTTGGTGGGTAAAGATGGTGGAAGAGGATGAGATGGAGGTGTTGTGGTGTGGTGCTAGTGATGCGTCAAGAGAGAGATGAGTTCGAGAGAGAGATGGAACTGGGATGGGGAAGGGGGTCATCGAGTTTTCTCAGAAGCTGCGAACCGTGAGAGGAGAGAGAACGAATTTGGGGGGAAGTAGGCCATGTAAGGGGCGCATGAGGAGGGGCGGCTAGGTAGGTTTTAGGATTTTTTTAAATTTTTGTTTTGATTTTTTTTTACCTTTAGGCTAAAATGGGTTGAGGCATGTGGTTGGGTTCTTAACCCACTTCTTCATTTTCAGCATTTTTCTTCATCTTTTGCGTATTTTTCTGAATGTTCAAACACCTACAAAATCAAATAGAATCAAATAAAAATCTAAAAATAATAATTATTACAAGCATAAATTGGGTATAAAGATATCATAAAAAGATCATGTTTTTTGTACAAACAAATACCCTCATACTAAGATTTGCTTATTCTCGAGTAAAACAACTAAACTACCTGCAAAGAAATGAAAAATAAGAAAAGAAAATCCTAACTCACTTTCATAGGAATGACGGTTGCATTTAGCATATATAACAAGCCCTTTAAACCCCTGAGTTTCCCAAGTGGATGAGTGAGGTCTCGTGAGGGTTTTCCTGTGAAATACCCACAAAGATCATTTCAAAAACAAAGGAAAATTTTTTTGGGTTTTTTTTTTTTCAAAACATAAACATATATACAAGTAATTCGGGAAATAATGTACATAACTTAGGCAATTGCATCGCCCTAGTAACCAAGTCACGAAGGTATATACAAATAGAATGGACAATCAAAACATAAGCATATATACAAGTATATGGGAAAATTATGTACACGATTCAGGCAACTGCAACACCCTACTAACCAAGTCACCAAACCATATACAAATAGAATGCACATTCAGAAGATATCCAAGTCAAAGGAAGCATCCCGACTCTCATTTTTCACCCCACACAAAATATGCAATGATATGTATAGCTTGGTGCATGTGCAAATGTATATCAACTTTTATGAATCAGGTTGCTAACATTGACATGATTCCGGTTTCCTTGCCTAATTGCCTTATTTGCTTCATTTTTTCCCTTTTTTCTTTTTTTTTTCTAAGAATAATAACGCATAAATCCTAAGCCCGCTTCACTTACAAATATTCAGACCCTCCCTAAAAATGGGTTTTGTTCGATTATGCAAAGGACTTATTTCATTACCCAAACAGATATGTAATCAAGCAAAATAGCACATATTCAAGACAATTAAAGATATGAAATAAAGATAGTGGCTATGAACATTGGTGCTCGGGTTTTTATTCACTTTTTTAGACTTTTTCCTCTTTTTTCTTTTTTTGTGTTTTTAAATAGCATAGAAGGCAACTTTGACAAACAAACAGTTCACATGTCAACTTAACAACATGACCCTAAGAAGTGGTGATAAAGTGAGCAATGTAGCATAAAATCAAACATATGAGATGGGGTTATTATGGAAAATCGAATGTACATCCTTAACTAGACATCTCATCATGCAAAGTCTACTTACATATTACTCAATAACCTAGTAACAAGGGATCACAATCACCTAAGAAAGCACACAAATCCTAAAAGAAAATGAAAAATCTTTTTGAATTTTTCAAAATTCTCGAGAAATATGTACAAATAGGCAGCTCACACCCACACCAAAACTCCACAACGTCCTCATTATGGGAATCAAAGCCCCAAAAAGCAATCATATAACCTACACAACCGTAAAACCAACATAAATCTGCAAGTATTTACAAACTAGAAAACCACCAAAATTAAAATCAAAACCAAAACCAAAATCAAAATCAAAACCAAAACCAAAATCACCAAAAAAAAAACAAAAATCAATTCTAAAAGAAGAACTAAAACCAAAACGAAACAAAAACCAAAATAAGACCAAAACACAAACACTCACTAAAATAGAAACAAGACAAAGAAGTTACTAAATACCAAACTACCAAAAAGAAACCTAAAACAAAACCAGACACAAGAGAAAAACAAAATATAAAACCAATAGAGTGAAAAAGAAACCACTAATCACATATTTACAAAAGCATTTTACCAATACACAAAGAATAACTAAAAGATCCTTAAAAACAAAAATACCCAACATAAACAAGGAACCACCGAATCAAAGACAAAAGAAAAGTAAACCTGAAACAAACTAAGACTCAAAACAGGACTCAAAACAAAATACAAGACCAAAGCAAAACTACTAAAGCTTAAAAAAAAAAAAAAACAAAATATTAAACAAAACAAAAGAAAAACCAAAACTCACAAAACCAAGGAAACAAAACACACAACTCTAACATGCACAAGAACAATCCTAGATATCCATAACTATTCACATCCTAGATATCCACAACTAATAAGTAATCACAAAATGACATACACCATAACAAAATCAAAGGTGATCATAGCCAACTCAGCTCAACAAATCCAAAATTTCTCCTCAAGATTGATTACCTATACATCACAGTTCTAAATAGCCACAACTATGTATAAAAAGAAAAATGAAAAAGGAGAATAGGGAGGGGGTGGCCAGGTTGGGTATTGATTGTACCCAAACTAAATCCCTAACTCAAATGACATCGAAGAGGTCCATGGAGCATCAACCACTCCTTGTCAAGTCACATGCTAATACTCATATCAAAACTCACCAACGCTCGAAGCAACTTAACAAATGATCGGGCATATTCCTCACAAAAATGCAAGTAGTTAGAAATGGAAAGTGGAGCTAAAATAAAGTGTATGCATGGAATGCAACTCAAGGCTCTCTTGAGCTTATCAAAGCTCGTAGCCCAATCAAAAGAGAGATGTGTACATGCAACATCATATGCACTAGTCAATGGTTTAATAGTGATGTGACTATATGAATGCATGGACGATTGAGAGTGGTCTAAATGACTAAAATAAAATCCAACATCTTGAAAGGGGGAGGGGAGAGGACCAAGACAAGGCCAATCAAGTGAGATAGGAAAATTAGAGCTCATAAGAGGGTCTAAGGTCAAGTACTTCAGCTCAAAGCGATCATCGAGTCTATCTATGTCACTATCATCAAGAGTCTGATCTGAACAATGACTGCTAAACACAAAAGTCTCAAACTCTACAAAAATACACTCGGGAGGGTCTGAAGAAGGAAGAAAAATGGGGAGGGAAGAAGCAAGGGGTGAAATAGGAGGGGTGAGAGCTAAGTCAAGGGGAGACTCATCAGAAATAGGACCCCCAAGCTCATCAGGACGTGTATCCTCACTCAAATCCCTAAAATAAGGCTCATCAAGAGAATACTACTTATAAAAGGTATCCTCTAACTTAACTAGTAAGCCACACTAGTCATCAGAACTAGCATCAGCCTCAAAACCATCTCCGTCCTCTTGTTCTCCGAAGGGAGTCAATGGAAGAGATAAGTCATGAGTGATCAGGCTACCCTCTGGGTGGTCACTAACTATGCTAAACTCTAGAGAGGGTGCAACTACTAAATTAGATAAGGGATTACTTGAAACCTTAAGGTCATCAGAATGTGCATCATCATAATAATCATGCCCTGAAGGAATTAGTGTCTCACTCCTAACTTGAAAGTCATCACAAGACCCAACCTCAGGTGTAGGAGAGCCTAAACTAAGGTCAGTCTTGAATAAACTTTGCAGGTAAATCTCCCTATAAAGACAGCTAGTGCCTTTAATTTGTGTGGTCTACTAAGCAATTGATAAGTATCAACATCATGATCAAAGGAATCATAATGATAACATGAAATAGGACCATGTGGAGTATGAGAGTGCTCATAAGATATACCCTCAACCTGACTCTCATCTAAAGAGGTAGCATGCATAATATAAGGCTTAGGAGAGGCATGACTAAAAGTTTCTCTAGCATTGTCATACGCCTACGTATCATGAGCCAAATACTCAAAGAAATCCTAAATCAGACCAGGAGTCTTAGTGAACGAACAATCCAAACCCCTGGGTACATAGTGATGTAAATCCCTCAAGGAACTCTAATTTGGAGGTCTATGACAGCCAAGGTAATCCAAATTAGTCATCAAAGTTCAAGGACTTAATCAGATTTTTAAATTCAAGAAGAGCTAGTTGTCGGATTAAGGCCTCTTTGAGGTTTAAGCCACATATTTTACCATGGATTTGAAGTTCAAGAAGTCATCTTTCCAGAAAAACAAGTTTCAGCTCATTTGGACTTCATTTGGCACTTCTAATTAGCTCTTGAACTCAGACTGTCCAGGCTACAGTTTTGGGACAGTTTGTACCCGGCTTTGTTTTTATTGTCTTATAGTTCAAATGACATCCAAATTATTTAATTCTTTTTTTAAGTTCATTTAGAATGTCTAGTTTATTTCTTACGTTAAGCACAAAGGCAGAAGAGCACGTTAAAGAGGTCATGTCAAAGCTGCCCAGTAGGCATTAGAATCTACATGGTTAGAAAGATCTTGGTGATTAAGGTACTTAATGATGTCCAAGTCGTGATTTTCAAAAACGGGGGGTTTTTAGACATCTTGAGGTTTCCTCCCATTAAAGAAAAACACATATTAGTCATCAAAATACAGTGGCCCAATAGCATAGAACTTCGGCCAGTATATGCCACCTAGCAGGCCGGTTGCTTAGCCTAGGAGTTTTCCCTCTTAGGTGGGTTTTCTCCTTCAAGGTGTGTGTGTGCTAGGCTGGTAGCTTGAGCTTAGTCACTAGGTGACTCATGAAAGTAGCAAGTGCTATGTAGAAGAGGAAGATTAAGCCATTTTGCATACATTCATCTGTCCACTTCAGCATGAGGTGTCAAGCATGCAATCCTCTCCTACTTTTGAGATGGCAGCTGTGTGTTCTTTCCTTCCAAGGGAGGAAACATAACTCATGTAGCCTAGAATCATCAGGGACTAGCTTAAGTTAATTAGTTTTAAGCCATTGTATTCATTTGTACTTGTTTTAGTTCAGTTAAGTGCTAAACCATGTATTAGGATATGTAAGTATACTTAGTGAGCTTCCTTAAACATTAAGTGATCTTTAATTGATTACCAAATGACTAAGGAAGGGAATGGACATGCCTTATAAGTAGCATAAACATCCCTTTTGTGCTCAAGTGTTGTGAAATTGAAATCTGAAGTTGAGTTTATAACTTCTCAGTGTTATTACTTTAAATTCTCTACTTGCTTATCTTTAACTAGGCCAATTAGAGTGGTGATTGAGTCTTAAACCTTGATTAGGTAGTGATATCTGTATCCTAATTGAGCTTAAGGGCCTTAAACTCAAGCTTAGTGGCAAAATCTATATCTAAGTGAGAATTTAATTTTACTAGATTACTCTTTGGTGGTGAATCTGTATCCAAAGATTAGTTTAGTTTCTATCCTTTTTCCCTTGATTGTAATCTTTCTTGATTTTAACTTTCACTCTTGAATTGAGATTAAGCTTAACCCTTAAGAGATACATCATATTTGGTATTATAGAAAGTTCTGAATCCTTGGCTGGAATCATCCTATTCATGTTTCTGTTCATTGAATTCATCCCAAACAAAATCCAAACACAAACAGCCTACTTACATTTCAAATTAGCCCACAAAAAACCCTAGGCCTCATCCATCATGCCATCATCAATAAGCTTGGAAAAAGAGTTAGCTTTTATTGATAATGGATATGCTTGCTTCGAAATTTCAAAATTTCATGGTCAAGAGGAAGAGTTCACAAGTTGGTTATCTAACGTGGAACGAGTTTTTGCTTGTTATATCCTTAATGACCAAGAGAAGTTCAAAGTATTTATTTCAAGATTAAGAAGTTATGCACTTCAATGGTGGAATAATTACAAGTTTAAGAGTAGAAAGAAAGGAAAAGAGAAGGTGAGAACTTGGAAGAAGAAGAGAAGGAAGCTGATGGGTGCCTTTAGCCTACCCTCTTACACACTCAAACATGTTTCCCTACTTCCGCCCCCACTCGGAGACCAACCTTTTAACAAGGGGAGTTCCATTTCCTTTCCTAAACCTGTGGTTCCCTCTCCTTCCACACCACAAAGAATCCAAACTCCACATGAGAGTCTATCCCCAAAAAACAGACCCCACCCTAGTTCTTTTGGCATAACAAGATGCCTTAAGTACCAAAGACTTAGATACACAACCACGGATTGCCCAAATAGAAATGTTATCACCTTAGTTGAATGGGAAGCCGTGAAGGAGTATGAGGTTAAGGAAAAGAAAGAAGAAGATGTGGTAATTAATTAGGAGGAAACTAAAGAAGTTGAGGTGAAAGCTGATGAGGGAGAAGTGATTCTTTTGGGGAGGGTTTCAAGTGGTTTTCAACGTAATGAGGATGAAAAAAGCAAGAACATCAAGGTATGTTCATTAATCACAAATGGAGAAAAAGAAAACACATTAGCACCTTTACCCCTCTCTAAACTCCATGAAAGCAAACCACTAAAGCACCATAAGCATTCGAACCCTTTCCTTACTCATAGTGAACCATTGCTTACTGTTCAAGGTGAGTTCGGAGGTCCCTCTCCAAACGATCTATTAGCCATCCCACTCTATAAACATTTTCACCATCTTTCTCCAGATGAACCACAATGTTTTAGGGTGTTCTCCAGGATTGATTTAAGGAAAATAGTTTCAGGACCAAAAAGGGCTTATTTGGGTGGTTAATCATATTTTTACTAAATTCTAATTCATCCATGCTTACCCATTGGATTTAAGGGCAATCCTACTCAACAAGGGGAGGATGAAGTAAATCCCTCAAGAAACTCTAATTTGGCGGTCCACGGCAGCCAAGGTAATCCAAATTAGTCGTCAAAGTTCAAGGATTTAATCAGATTTTTGTAAATTCAAGAAGAGTTAGTTATCAGATTAAATCCAGAAGCATACTCAGTTTCATGAGCTTAATTACTTATGCCTCTTTGAGGTTTAAGCCAAATATTTTACCATGGATTTGAAGTTCAAGAAGTTATCTTTCTAGAAAAACAAGTTTCAGCTCATTTGGACTTCACGTGGCACTTTTAATCAGCTCTTGAACTCAAACTGTCCAGGCTGTAGTTTTGGGACAGTTTGTACCCGGTTTTGTTTTTATTATTTTATAGTTCAAACGACATCCAAATTATTTAATTCTTTTTTTTAGTTGATTTAGGATATCTAATTTGTTTCTTATGTTAAGCACAAAGGTAGAAGAGCATGTTAAAGGGGTCAATTCAATCATTTTGTCAAAGCTGCCCAGTAGGCATTAGAATCTGCACGGTTAGAAAGATCTTAGTGATTAAGGTATTTAATGATGTCCAAGTCATGATTTTCAAAAGCAGGGGGTTTTTAGACATCTTGAGGTTTCCCCCCATTAAAGAAAAACACATATTTATTAAAATACAGTGGCCCAATAGCATGGAACTTCAGTCAGTGTGCGTCACCTAGCAGGCCGGTTGCTTAGCCTAGGAGTTTTCCTCTTAGGTGGGTTTTCACCTCCAAGGTGTGTGTGTGCTAGGCTGGTAGCTTGAGCTTAGTTACTAGGTGACTCATGAAAGCAGCAAGTGCTACGTGGAAGAGGAAGATTAAGCCATTTTGCATGCATTCATCTGTCCACTTCAGCACGAGGTGTCAAGCATGCAATCCTCTCCTACTTTTCAAATGGCAGCCGTGTGTTCTTTCCTTCCAAGGGAGGAAATATGACTCATGTAGCTTAGAATCATCAAGGACTAGCTTAAGTTAATTGTTTTAAGCCATTGTATTCATTTGTACTTGTTTTAGTTCAGTTAAGTGCTAAACCGTGTATTAGGATATATAAGTATACTTAGTGAGCTTCCTTAAACATTAAGTGATCTTTAATTGATTACCTAATGACTAAGGAATGGCATGGACGTGCCTTATAAGTAGTGTAAATGTCCCTTTTGTACTCAAGTGTTGTGAAATTGAAATCGAAAGTTGTGTTTGTAACTCCTCAATGCTGTTACTTCAAATTCTCTACTTGCTTATCTCTAATTAGGCCAATTAAGTGGTGATCAAGTGAGTCTTAAACCTTGATTAGGTAGTGATATCTGTGTCCTAATTGAGCTTGAGGACCCTAAACTCAAGCTTAGTGGTGAAATCTGTATCTAAGTGAGAGTTTAGTTTCACGAGATTAATCTTTGGTGGTGAAATCTATATCCAAGGATTAGTTTAGTTTCTATCCTTTTTCCCTTAATTGTAATCTTTCTTAGTTTTATCTTTCACTCTTGAATTGAGTTTAAGCTTAACCCTTGAGAGACACATCACATAGTCTCAACATGAACCCAATATTCATCATTTAGGCTCTTAGAGATCACTTGACAAATTTTCCATTTCTCAAAAAAATGATCAACACATTGAACATGAAAGTCATTCAATCTACTCAAATATTGCCAAAATATTTCATGCTTAAACTAAGGGAAATAGAAACTTGTCATTTGTCTTTGAATTGTTTTTAAGTTTTTTAATTTTTAGTGATTTTCATTTTTTTAAATTTTTTTCTTAATTTTGATTTTTTAATTTTTTTGAATTTTTTAGATTTTCAAGAAATGAACTAAACTAATCAAGACTAATAATGAAATCAACAAAGTAAGACAAAATATAAATGTGACCTAATCTCCTGGTAAATGTATGACTTTCGTCGTAGTACCTGAGAGTCGCCTCTACAGGGATGAGGATTCATAAACTAACTAAAACAATAATCAACTAAACATACCAATTACAAGAAAAGATAATCTAATATTCATTACTATAACTCACATAATTTCATAAAGCCTAACGAACTTTAATAGAGCAAACTCAACTATAATTCATTACATTATATAAACAAAAAAAACAAAAGTTAAGGAAAAGGGAACTAAGCAATCAACAACTGGGACAGGGGCTTACTTGCCAAACTAAGCTAAACCTCCCTTACAATGTTGATAATCAAGCATCCACAAACAAACTCAACAACCTACATCTCAACAAAACAAAGGAATGGAATAGAGAACATGGAATAGGGAATGCATTAGAACACCATCAATGGAAGTAGAAGCCGTAAGCAGTGTTAATAGTCTAACAACTCAGAAAACTCACCATAACCTCAAGCACAACCTAAATCGAGTTACAGCTTGTAAACATAATAGAGCAGTAGGGGAGGGGGAGCAGAGCCAAAAATAGAGCAAAAGAAACAGGGGAACATAATTGACAGCCAAGGAAAGTCGAAACAATAAACCAAACCAACAAATCCATATTTTATGGCCATGGAGGAGATGGAGTGGAGCTCCATTAATGGCAAAGAATGCCACTCAGTTGAGAATAATCAAGGACCATACATGCCAATTTCATTGCAATTACAAGCTAGAAATTATGATTATCTACTCCAAACCAACAACCCAGCTTCAAATATACAAAATGCAAGCTAGAGATCGAGTCTAACAATCGAAAATCAATACTAATGACCAAAATCAAACCCTAATCACTGAAACTTGAACTTAAAAATAAACAACCCTAAAAATTATCTAAAAACTAGAATTGAAACTAACAATAACCCTAAACCTAGCTAAAACCTTAAAATTATCTCCTTGCTTTGCCGCAACCTTCGATTTATACTCGAACCCTTGTTGATCTAGGCCGTTCAATTAACGATATCGTGGATGGTGGAGATGATGCAAGTTAGCGGCTATGAGCTGGCGTTGGTAGATGAACATGGTGGAAGAGGATGAGATGGAGGTGTTGTAGTGTAGTGCTGGTGTTGCGTCGAGAGAGAGATGAGTCAGAGAGAGAGAGAAAGAGATGGAACTGGGATTGGGAGGGATGTCATTAGGTTCGTTCAAAAGCTGGGAACCATGACAAGAGAGAGAAAGAATTAAGGGGGGAAAGCAGGCCACATGAGGGGCGCGTGGGGGGGTGGCTCGGTAGGTTTTAGTTTTTTTTATTTTTGTTTTGATTTATTTTGCTTTTATGCTAATGGCTGAGGTATGTGGTTGGGTTCTTGACCCACTTCTTCATTTTCGGCATTTTTCTTCATCTTTTTCATATTTTTCTGAATGTTTCAAAGATCTACAAAATCAAATAGAATCAAATAAAAATCTAAAAATAATAATTATTACAAGTATAAATTGGGTATAAAGGTATCATGAAAAGATCATGTTTTTGGCGCTAATATAGAGCTAACCTTAAGACTATACATCTGCCTCTTGGCATTATGTTTAATGGTAAATGGAATGAATTTCATCCTTACAACATTATTTGGTACCCTAGGCATGTGAATATACAAACACACAAATAAATAAATAGTGATCTTTAAAGCCGGTAAATTTGGGGAGTATGTCAACGTAGTCGAGGTTAAACTTAAATTACGCTTCCTAAGGGATAGTAGGGAAGTTAAACAAAATCTTAGGGAAGCCTGGGGAGGTTAGAAGTGATCCCTTAATGACCGTGGTGTGTTGGGTTCTCTCGCACTACAAAAATAATGGCTTTTTGCAACAGATATCTAGTGTAAACAATTTTTTCTGTTGGTAAAAATGATCATTTCAATAGATAAAATTTTTTGTTTGTAATAACATAGCAGATCCATACTAGATGAGTATTTAAAACAAATAAAAGAATTTATTAGAATTAATGTTCATGTACCAGCGTATTTCATGCTAACATTTGCATCTATTGGCATAAGTACCTTAAAAATTCACTTATATTATATTGAAATTTAATATCTCACTAAAATTGCCCCCTAAAATTTGCATTTCCTGCTCCATTGTAGAATTTTTTTATTAAAAAAAACTCTCTTTGGTGAGATACGCAACCTAAAAGGGTATCGTAAGCTAGAAAAATATGTGCCCCTCTATCTACCTTTCACATTTTCTCACACTGACACCACCTAATGTCCCTCTTTCTTACTCTCATTTCTAGGGTTTACAATTCATCCAATTTGCAAATCAAATCACAACTCTAATTAACGACGGAAATATATGAAAAATTAGACAAAATAGGGAAAGAAACATATGTCAAGGTGTGCAAAGCCAAGAATGAAGGTACAAGCTAAGTCATAGCATTGAAGAAGACCAGGTTCGAGATGGACGAGGAAGTGGCATATTTTTTTTTCAAGCTTTTGTGTTATCGGATTTTAGTTTCTTTCTTGCTTTATACTGTCATTCTATTGCAAATTCATTAAATTCAATTGATTTTCGATGCCAATTTCTCCTTTCATGATATTCAGATTTTTCTTTATCCACTTAATTCATTTATTGTTATGATAATTTTCTAGTTTGAATCATGGATATCCAATTTGTCAAGTAATCATTTTCCGCTATCGTTATTCCGTTTGTTTATCTTCAGTTGCTAATTACTTGTGTCAGTTTATTGCTATCATATTCTTTTCACTCATCATTAGCCTATCTTTGGTTCCTACAGGGTCATTATGTACCTGCATTCACTCTTCTTTATCTTTTGTTTTTTACGAGGAAAAATTGGTGAGTACTAGGACTTTGTAATACTAGGGCACACCATAGATTGGAGAAAGGAGTTCTTGAGCTCCCCTTTTGGTCAGCGTCATTTTCTTTATCATTATAAAACCTTTTTTAACGAGTGATCTCAACAAGAAGATTTTTGGATTGGAAGGTAACTTTGTGTTCTTTTCACAAGAATGTTAAAAATTGCATCTCTATACTGCCATTGCTTAGATGCAAAAATAAACTCCAAGTTGTTTATTCTATGAAATTACTTAAAAGCAAGAAAGTCATATACTGGCTGCCATTAGATTTCTTAATCCTAACAACACTAAGTGAAAGAATGTGACAAAACCATAGGTGCATGTTAACTTGCAGTTTAATTTGTCAATTGTTGTTAGGTCATTATGCTATTGGTTTTCTTTGATGCCACTTAGCATATGTGCTACATGATTAAATTGTTATCATCAATGCTTCTGGAAGAAGAAACTTCTTAGAAGTGGTCATGCTTGAGCATTTTCTATTATAGCCTTTTAAGAAGAAACTAATTAATGTTGTAGCATCACCACATTTTATGTACATAACCAGGACTAAGCAAGAGCAATTCAATTATATGGCTACTTTAATGTTTCTCTCCATTGTGCTTTTAGACTGAAAATGTTCAAAGTTTGGTAGTTCTAGATTGTCATTTGGAAACTGTGTATATTTTGGTAAACCTAACTTTGTTTTGATCGCATGTTTTCTTCTGCTTATGTTTCATTGGCTTCACTGATTAGTCGTTGTTGGTCTTCTATTATAATTTGGAGATTAAAGAACTTATGAGGTAAATGCCTAGTACGTTTTACACCAGGGAAGTATAGTCAATTTTTTTAATCAATGAAAATTATACTATGCATTGGTAGAACATTATTAAGAAGTGACTATACCATCTACAACCTTTACATAATTGACAAGTTGAGGTAAAGAAATATTTTAGTTATGCTTTAAGAGTCATTCATTTAGTGTGTTTTTCATATGTTTGCTTTCCATAGGTGGCAACCTATTGAGAAGTGAATTTCTTACCAAACAATAATTAAAGAAATTTGATCATTTCAAGTAAGTTGCTTTGAAACTATACGTGTAAATACTTAGCATTAAAGATTTCAAGTTAAACTGCCTGCGACAATCTGGAGCACTTTATTAAAATATACTGGTAGTAATGTTTCTTTCAAATAAATATTTTGGTTTAACTTAAACTAAATTGGTCACCCTTTGTCCAGTTTTCTTCCCTTCCCTAATATCTAATGGTTGTTGATCTTTTTCATGTAGACCAGATATAGGGGAGAAAGAAGGTTAATCAAGTTTCTATTTCTTATGGTAAAATTGTTGTTGATGTTTGTGAGTTAATTAAAGTTAGCCATGTATCCTACTACAGAAAGGTTAATGGTAGTTTCACTAATCGCATAGGAAAAATCCTTCACTTACTCACATTAAAAAAGAGAAAAAAGCAAATGCCAAAGAGAGCAACGACAAAAAGACACGTATAGAGAAAATTAGCAAAAACATGGAGTGAAGTTCTTAACATGCACCTAAAAAGGAGTTCCCTGGAGGATGTGATGAAACAAGCTTAACTAGGATAAAATAATGCAGTCTCTTATATTTTTCACTCTTTTCATGATAAAATTATGCACAATATTTTGATTTAAGGATGTCATTTTGTAGTACTTTTAGTTTTATAAATAAATTATACTTCTAGTTTTTATTCCTATCTCTTCAAGGCTTCATATTAATTTATTTATAGCTTAGCTTGAATGTGTTTATACGAAGGATATATGGTTGTGATGGAAAAGAGGACTCTTCTGTGCTTATGACTTATTACCAATAGATGAAACCCTTTTCCCCTCATTATCATGTGTCACTATTAGTTTCACCAACATAATGATCTTGTTGCTATAAGTTTGACCGACATAAAAAAAATGCTCTATGGTGTAAATTCAACAAATAGTGCTATATTTGTGGCAAATAACATTACCTATTGATCTTCTATATTGGATGGTGGAATTTTTATGACCAGACCTTTTACCAACAACTTAGCAACAAATAAATATATGTTGGTAAAAACTTTTGCCAATAGGCAAACAACGTATACCAAAAGAATGATCCATGTTGGCAAAAGTTGACTTTTTTGTGGTGTTTCAAGAATGGGCTCATCAAGTTTAGTGAACTTGGGCACACTATGAGTCTCATTAGAGTCCTTAGAAGTGGCTTTCTTAGGATATTATATCCTAATGTAATGCTTAAAACTTGAAGACATAGATACTAAACAGAGTGTGAGTGTAGGAAAGGGTAGCTAGATTGTATGTTATCTCTTTAGCTGCATTATGCATACTCTTTTATTTTATATGTTGTGTTTGTGGTTAGAACTATTGGATGTGTGGCTTGAAATTGATCAGTATTGTGAATAATGTTTTGTGAATGGTTATGGAAACCAAAACTAAGAATTGTAGGTGATGAAAGAGCTGAAGTCATTAAAAGATAAAAGGTCCACTGATATATGTTCAAAAGTTCTTCAGAGGTTTCTCTACCTCAAGTACTATTGGGAATTAATAGTTGACCTAGACCAGTTGAATTGATTAATTTCAGTTGATCTTGGCAATAGAATTGATGGAAGAGATGTGGAGTTAAAGTAGATAGTCTAAGGTAAGAACTGACCTTTAGTCAGTACCAAGGGGGTAAGTGACTCTTGTGGCATGTTGCCTAGGAGTGCCTATAACCATCCGTATATCCCCTTTAACCTACTGATCTGTATACCTTACCAATCTCTAAAATCTTTGACATTTTGTTATATTGTTTTCTGCTTCACTTGAATACCTTTCGTTTAACCCTATTGTTATCCGTTCATCTCACCTGAATGACTATGCTTAGAAATATCGTATTGAGGTGCGTGAGCATAATATAGAAATATCATTTTCTGTACTATAACTTTTGTTTTATGAGCAACCATAATCAACCACAGTAATGACGTCAAACGCTCACGTCTCCCTTGGTTTAAGCCCAAAATTGATCATCTAAAATTCTTGGAAAAATAGACTTGTAGATACACCTTCTTGAAGTTTTTCAATTTTTTTGACTCAGTACATAAATCTAGTTTATTCTTCAAAACTATGTCTAGTGCAGGTCCATTTTCTGGTCCAGATTAAACTCGTATTTTATGTATGAAGTCATGATAACCACTTAATAAAAATCACAAAATTGATCCTACTTCTAACCATCCACACTACCTCTAAAATCCAATAAAACCCTTGTGCAACCCTTCAAGAGAGTTATTAGAGAAACAAATTCAGGGTTTTACGTTAAAGATGAAAGTGTGGAGCAAGGTGGGTGTATGCGTACTTCCAAGTGACTTAAAGTCTAAAAATTGAATTACAGGCATGAGAACGACTAATTAGAGACTAGAAGATAAACTAAACTTGGTGTATTTTTTTAGAGACTAGAAGATAAATTAAACTCGGTGTAGATTTTTCTTTTTTAAAAAAACAAGATATAAGCAAAACCGTAAAAAATGTTACTAAAGAAACCCAAGAAGAGGGGAGGGTTGGCGGCTTGGGGTGGTGTTGTGGCTGCAACGGGTGGGCTATGGTTGTGGGAGAGGCAGCATGAGAGGATGAGTGAGAGAGAGAGAGAGAGAGAGAGAGAGAGAGAGAGAGAGAGAGAGAGAGGAGTGCGTAAGGGAGAGTGGGAAAAAATACATGAGATGAGCTGGGGTTGGCTGCTAAGTTCACATAAAAAACACAAACAATTTTTTTTTTGGATGGAAAAAGAATGAAGGAGAGAGATTTTGGTGCTGGATTTTTGGCAATTTAGATATTTGGGGAGATTTTTAATATCCCTTCCTGAAATGTCATATAATTTGAATTTTAGAATTTGGAATTTCTTGTAGAGAAATCTTAATAATAAAGCTTGAATTTTCATCAAATAAAAGTTAATATTTTAAAATCTAATTTTTTCGTAATCAATTAATATCAAAGTCTAAATTTGAAATTATTATTTTCTTTTTTAAATCTTTGAATTGGGTCAAAAATAGGGAATTTTAGGCTTAGTTCGAAGTTCTAACTTACATGAAGGGCCAATGCTATAATGCCACATACAAGCTCAAACGACTAATAGTAATTTCTCAAAATAAAAAGAATCAGATTAATATTTTTTAAGACATCCTAATACTTCCCCAAGTCAGCCATCATGGCCACATTCGCATGGTTATTTTCAGACATCTTGAGGAAAACAATATTAGATTTAAGCTCTAACTTTATAATTTTTCTTAGTTCCACCCTAATCCTTTTCTATGATCATACAATAAATTTTTTAAAGCATGCTAATATTTTTAGCATGTGCCTAGTTTCCCTTGCTTGCAATAGCTTGTAACACTTGGCCTTGGACTCACAGGGCCCCATTTATTGGAAAAATCAAACATATGGCACACATTAGGCCATGAACCTAGTCTAAATACACAATCAAATAGCTTAATGCCATCCATTCATTCATAAATCTAGATTTCATGGATTACTCAACAAGTTTATAGAAAAACAAATAGAATCTCAACTAAGACTCATAGTAATAACAAATTTCATAGCTAAAGTTCTTCCTTACATCTGGGTTATTATAGAAATATTTCAAACAAATTTAGCAAACGATTCAAGCTAAGTTTACTAATCAAATTCCTGCCCAAAAGCTCTAACAAGTCCTACTATGTTTTTTTCCATCATAGGAGGGTGAGGTGGGTGCAGGTGATTTCAACGTTGATTCCCTTATAGTTCGCTCTTCTTTAGGCTATTCTTCATCAGGGTCAGACTCCTCGATGGGTTCTTTTTCCTCAAGTTTTGACTCTTTCGAAGGATCTTCTTCTTCAAAGTTGGAGCCCCTTTTAGGTTCCTTCCCTAATTTCTCATTGAATTCTTCATTGGGCTCATTCAGAGGATCATGGTCCTCTCCCCAGGGTCACTTGCATTCCTTGCTCCATGGTTAGTTTCACCATGTGAATTATCTAAGTTAACCTTAGTAGGGTTACCCTCGAAGTCACTAGCTGCATTCCTAGGTAGGGGTGGCTCTTCTTCACCTACAACATCTTTCTCCTTAGCAAGGATGTCCTCAGCTTCATCCGAGCTAAAAAGAGGTGGAAAATCCTCTTTCAATGACTCCAATAACTCTAATTCCTCATCACTTGACCCCCCTTGTACTAGCTATTGAATGAACTCATCAAAATCCATAGTAGATCAGCGGCGATCACACCAATAGCCTTTATCCTAGTCATCAAGAGCGATCTCTGGGGGATGGAGCTCATTATGTTAATAACGCCATACATGGTCCTCCTGTAGTGTTATAAGGAAGAAAACCATCTTCTTCTCGTCATTTGTCAAACAACTATTTGTAAAGTTGTTTAAGTGACAGTTGATAGCCTTCAGAACTCAAATTGCATGCCCAAACATAGAGCGTTCCAGTAGCTTTGTTAGCCTCCGATGAAAACAAATTGTATCATGTGAGTGACAGTCTTGGTTACTGTTCATCTTCCTACAAACACACAAGGAACTCATGAGTGCATTGTGCAACCTCAAAGAACATGCAACAGTCTATAAACCAAAAATTCATATTTACCATTCTCAAAAAATAATTAAGGTGATTTTTTATTTAGAGAAATAAACTTCATTGCTTGAGCTTCCAGATAGTATTATAGCATTGGGCCTTCCTATAAATTAAGACTTTGAAACAAGCCCAAAAATCCCATATTTCTGACCAGATACAAAGCTTATAATAAGAAAAAAGTAATTTCAAATTAAGATTTTAATAATAATTTATTATTGAAAAAAACTTATATTCTAAAATGTTAATTTTTATTATATAAAAATTTAGACTTTATTATTAAGGTTGCCATCAAAAACATTTCAAGTTCTGAAATTTTAATTACATGATATTTTAGGAAAGGACATTAACAATCGCCGAAATATCTAAATTGATAAAAACCCAACCCCAAAGTCTCTCTTCATCCATTCTTTTTCCAGCCAAAAAAAAATTATTTAAGTCTTTTGCGTGAAGTTGGTGGCTAACCCCCGTTCATGTTTTTTCACCCTCTCTCCCTCACGTACTCCTTCACTCTCTTTCATCTTCATTTTCTACCTCTATTACAACCACAACCCCACCTGCCACAACTACCACACCACCATGCCACTACCCCTTTCGTAAGCTGCTGCTAGCCACCACCCTTCAGCTACCACCTCCTAGCCTTCTGTAGTCTTGGGTTTCTTTGGTGAGATATTTTTAGTGTTTTGCTCATGTCTTGTTTAATCAAAAAAATTACACCAAGTTTGATTTGTGTTCTAGCCCTAATTAGTCTTTCTAATGCTTATAATTGAATTTTAAGACTTTAGAGTCACTTAAAACTACACATACAGCCTGAAAATTTTCTCTTTAGAATATCTGTTATAGGGTTTGGCTAGAGTTTTATTAGATTTTGTAGGTAGTGTGGATGGTTAGAAATGATTTGAGATTCATTTTGTGCTTCCACGTGAGTGATTATCACGATTTCATGCATAAAATGCGAGTTCAGTCAAGATCAGAAAACATACATGAACTAGACACCATTTTGAACAATAAACTAGATTTATGTATTGGATGAAAAATTATGAAAACATTTAGGGATGGATATTTATGTGTCTATGTGGATGGGAATTTTGAATCATCAATTGTGGGCTAAACTGAGGGAGACATGAATTTTCTCCTAAGATCGTGCAATTTTCACCTAAAATAGACTAGGAAGAAGACTTGAGTTTTGGAACCCATTTCTGTGGTTAGTTGTGATTTCTCATTTTAAAAGAGAGTGTAGTAGGTAGAAAGGGTTTTCCAAATTTTGCACACACACCTCAATACGATATTTCTAGGTGTGGCCTCTACAAGTTAGGTAAAACAACTTACCTACAAACCTAATTGGTTTATATTTCAACAATAGCTTTTAGTAAATGAGCTTTTACAAAGTTTCTTAAATGCTTAAAAATTAGTATCTAGGGCCACTAATGATAGTCATGAGACTTTAGGCACTTGGCTTTTATATTTGAGAAATCTTAGTCTTTGGGTGTAAGATATCCCTTAAGTTGGCCATATTGTAAGATTTTGTTTTTATTGTTAGGCCCAACAATTTAGGGTCAAGCTGAAGCTAGGCTGTTTAGCTTGGTCAAGGTAATGTCTATACCCTACCTCCACTTGGTTGCTCTTTTAACATGCGTTTGGATGGTTATAAATTGTCCATGCGATCTTGTGTATGCCAAGGGGACTGTATGTGAAAACTTGAACTATGATATGTGATTTTATGATTTTCTAAATGTGTAATTTAGTGTCGTGATTGAAAACTTAAGTGGTTCATATTTAAAAGTGGCTTTGATAAGTCAATAGTGGTTTTGATTAGACGGTTTGGGCTTACTAGGAGCCAAATGGAACTATTCATAAGATACTAAATCTCAAAGTGAAAGATTAAGGTCAGTTAGCATGAGAATATCTCCCAATATCAGGGTAGGTTTCCCTTATATAGAAACAAATGGTTTCCTCGAGTTATAGCATGCTATTTTTTGGGTTTTGGTAACCCATAAGTTTGTTTAAGTTTTGGTAACCCAAAAGGTTTTTCGAGTTCTAGTAATCCATAAGACTTTCTGCTGGGGTCACCACCATTAATTGAACTACATTTCTTGTTTTGAATAATCATTAAGAATTTGAAGTTTAGAGATCTTGAATTTGTTGGGAACCAATCTTATTTCAGATTGTTTGAATATTTTCCTCTCTCCTCTTAATGTCTGAAATGATTTTAAGCAAGTGTTTTACAGTTAGGGGTTAGCATTATTGAGCTGCATCTCGCTTTTTGAACTATTTTATTTTCATGTACTAGCATGTTGCGTAGGGAAGGGATATGAGGGAGACTGTATGACAACTTCGTTTTTCATGATATGGAATAATGTCGAACTTGTAGTCAACAATGTTGATCGTAGACTTTTCACCATTGACTTGGATTGTGATTTTCCTTACTTTAGTAAATCACCCTATTGTCTTATATTTCATTACGAAATACGACAATGAAGTCCTCTAGGTTATTCTCGCTGCATTAAATCGGCTAAAGATTAGAACAAAAGTGATTTAGAATTTTCAAGGCATCACATCAGTATGACTTGTTTTTTTTAATTTTTTTTTGGGTGCTTCAGGTAGAAAGCTCTAGCATTAACGTCCCCAATCACATTGCTTATTGTTTCCAAACTTTCTGACCTAGTGGTGTGAGTTTTGCTCTTATGGCCAAAATCCAAGTTGATTACTCTAGATGTTTATATATTTCAATGCTCATGAATATTATGCCAATTGATCATTAATGAGATGTATATTGATCACAAACTAGACAGGGATTAAATTTTTAGGGGTTAGAAAAAAGTAAACATTCAGTTAAGTGCTCAGTCATCCTATTTTAATTTATCACTAATTACAATTATGTTGATCACCAACTACACTAGGACCCAATTCTAAGTAATAACGAAAAAAAAGTAAACATCAATATAAATTCTCACTAATTTCATGTCAATGGATCACTAATCACATATCTGTTGATCACCAACTAGACAAGGACATAATTCTAACAAATAAAGAAAAAAGTAAATGTTCAGCTAATGTTCACTAATTTTATGCCAATTGATCACTAATTGCATGTCTATTAATCATAACAGGACAAGGACTAAATTCTAAGCAATTGGAATAAAGTAAACATTTATTTAGTGCTCACTAATCTTATACCAATTGATCACTAATCATATGAGTATTGATCATTAGCAAGACAAGGACGAAATTCTAAGCAATGAGGAGAAATGTAAATATTAATTTAAATGCTCACGAATATTATGCCAATGGTCACTAACCATATGTCTATTGATCATCAATAAGAGAATGACTAAATTCTAAGCCCCAAGAAACGAAATAAACATTAATTTAAGTGCTCACTAATGTAATGCCAATGGATCACTAATCACACATCTATTGATCACCACCTATATAAAAACTAAATCCTAAGCAATGAAAAAAAGAGCAAACATTCAATTACGTGTTCACCATTCTTATGTCAACTAATGTTATTTCAACTAATCACTAATTACATATCTATTGATCATCAACTAGACAAGGACTGAATTGTAGGTAATGAGGAAAAAAGTAAACTCTTGTTTAAATGCTCACTAATACTATGCACATTGATCATTAATTAGATGCCTATTGATCACCAACTAGATAAGAAACATGAACAAATACTTAAGTTGAATTGCCTCTTAGGTGATGTTCCTTATCATATGTCGTTTTATTTTCTAAATGTTTTTCTTTTGGTGACATTAATGATGTTATTTGTACTATAGCAAAATGTGGTGCATGAAGATAATACCCAAATGTATAGGATATTTAGTGTAATATTTGATGAAAGAATCAATTATGAACATTATGGTGGTGGTGTATGTGTACTAATGGAATCATTAAAATTGGAGCACCTTCTTCAAATACTCCAACGGTGGCTTCAAATCAACGGCCATGTATGGGGTAAGTTGATTGGAAAAAAAAATATTTTAGGTTCTATTGATATGTATTTGTTCAAATATGATGCTTACTTTATAATGATATTACTAATATTGATTTTACTATTTGTTTCTTATACAGGATCCATAGAGATAACTTGGATTTTGTTGGTGGCCTTGAAATTTGTTTCTATTACAGTCAAACATTCAATTAGATTTTTTGCTCAATATTTTTGTTAGAAGTTGAGATTTAATTGGATATTGTTTTGATCAAACATTTTTATGTTGAATGCTATGATATGTTGACTTTATAAACATTCAAAAAGACATTTTGCTAAGATGTTATTTTTGGTTAGATCTTTATTACTTTTTGTATTATTGGTTGACCTTTTTGTCATCCAAAGATGTTCAATTATCATCATAATTATGTTTTGATGATGAATAGCTCTATTTTTGCTTCGTTTTTATATTTTATCTACACATCTAATTAAGCTTTTACTTACAATTACAATTAGTGTTCAATATATCTATTCTTTTGTAACCATTAATCCATTATAAGTATGTTCATTGATGATGAACCATATCCCTAATAATGTGTTCCAATTGAGCATTACTTTTAATAATACTTATACTATATGTTTTTGTTATAATTATAGTTAGTAATCAATAGTTGTAGTTTTAGTAATTGTTAGGATTA
>JAKOGI010000730.1:282500-302500 GCA_029747015.1 Carnegiea gigantea
CAATAGCAGTGCATTTCTCTTGACTATTGCATGAAAATTATCCTCATCATCTAGCGCAATGCTTGTTGTCACCTGTATAATGTTCTTAATGTCCTATGTGAAATTGATAGTGTTCTTGCTATATCAAACCCCAATGCACCCAGAAAGAACAAGGTAGAGAGAGTCTGACACGCACTTTGAAATTGTATGCCTCTTACTACGGTGAATGTGGTTGATACAGCAGTTGTGACATTATGTGTAATACTAAGCTCGAAAGGGCTTATATAATTACTTAGACTTGTTTTAGAGCAATCCTTGATAAGTTATATTATTGAAGAGCAAAGTAATTGGATTTCCTACTGTTAGTACATCCTTCAGTGTGATTATGCATACGATTGAGTTAGATGGACTACTTGAGTTGATCGACAGGATGGGGTAAGGGAATTGCCTACTTGTTATATGAACTAAAGTGCCCCTATTCTTATGTTTTGTTAAAGTCGCTATTTATCCATCTACTTAGCTAGAAATCTTGTGACCATAGAAGTTACATTCACACTTGCTTGCCTTGCGTGTTCTATACCTAATCACATCGCATGCTAGCATACCCATGATCATACCTGGATGCATGACTCCAAGGTTTACGAATGATTGTACGTGAAATGTTTGATGGCTTGGTTGATCAGTATGACATGGGATGACATGATTGAGAGTGCCACATGTAAATTGGTGAACTTCATGGCAAACCTTAGCATTGCATTTTTGTTAGTTGTTATGAATACTAGCATTGATGTTATAGAGTTCTCCCATTTGCATGTTACCATGTTACAATTATGAGTGCTAGTACTTCACGAACTTAGAGACCTATACTCGTGTGAACGTGTGAATATGGGATTGTCTAGGTACCTTATGAGACTCAATGATGTGCTTAGTATACTTGTGGTCGTATCGAAATCCTCACTGCATCACTTGATCATTAAAGCGTGGAGTATGGTTGCAAGTAGGGATAATTGAAATATATCATCCAACTTAAAAGAGCTATGTTGTGATATACACCTGTGATCCTTTAATAAGGTCGTAAACGGGTAGAGTTACGGGCATAAGCATGCCATCTTACTTGCATATTCTCATGATATAGGAATGTTTGTTTTGTATATGACGCTAAGTGATGCTGTGTGATGTATCCATTACCTTGCTATAAAATAAAAGCTCCCTGGTTAAGTAACTCAGTTTTGAAATGCTTCGACTTTGTATATTAGTGAATGAGCTCGACTCGAGTCGGATTGCTATGTGACTCGATTGTTCCAACTATCTAAGTTTTGTGATTGATGATATGGCATAACCTCTGACTTGTTGCTTGCAACATGTATATCAACCGGTTTCATGTTACCTTCATTCCCGAAACTTGAGAATGCTGAATTGCTGACACTATGCAGTATTATGTGATGCTATTATACTTAAATGATTCTATGTGATGCTATTATGCTTAAATGATACTATGCAGTACTAGGTGACATTTTGTTCTTCTAAATGTGTTATAGTAGTCTCCATGTTAACCGTTGTAATCCCAAAAGTGACTTGAATTCATATTTTAGAATGAGACTGCTAGTGTGTGACCGTAAGATGTCATTGCCTCGATTGTCATGCCTTTCGATACCCACTTATAGATATGCATATGCATAGATTTACTGCTCGCCATGCTGACTGAGTCTAGATGATCGGAAATCTCTGTTCTTTTTCAAAACAAACTCGATATGGTTTTCCACGCCAACTAAGTTGCCCCTCTTCAATGCGATTTGCCCTTGGTGCTTAAATAGAGCGAGTAGACGCTTGAAGAGGATTGGCGAGGAGGAGACTGGATACCATAAGACATTTTCTTTTGATTTAAAGGAAGTAGTGTCTGCAAAATGAAACCTTTTGAAAACCTACCGGGTAGATCTTAGTTGTGTGCGTGCATTTTAGGAAAGACCAAACTTAGATTTAGAATTTCGAGGATGAAATTCTTTTAAGAGGGGGAGAATGTAAGACCCGCCTTCGTTATTTTTACGTTAAGTTGCCTGTCTTGCTTTTTACGTTATAAAACCATATTTTTAGTTACTGTATGAGTTAAATGATTATCGATGTGCATTTGGGAGTTATAATTTTTTTTTAAAAGGGATTATTATTATTACTATTATTGATTTAAAATCAGTTCGTGCTATTTGCGCCTTCAAATCCTATCGATAGTTTAATTTAGTCGTTATTCGATTTATTTAGTCGCTTCCTGAATGCGAGTAGGTTGTTAACCGTAGAATTAGTTTCGACGCTTATTAAAACCGAACCTTGACCTAGTTGGGAACGAATAGTCGATAGAAGGCCGTATTAGTGATTCGGGTTTAGAGTTCGGGATACGGACTAAACTAGCGGTGCTTGTTGTTAATCGGCTTGTAATAAAAAGATCAAAAAGGGAGGGGTATTTTGGTAATTAGGCGTGAGGCTTTTTCTTCCTCTCCCTTCACGCGACCCCCCCGAACACTCTCTCTCTCTCTCTCACTGCTCTGCATTTTCTCCTCCTCTCCAGCCACCATGAACGCCGGCCACCTCCTCCCTCCTCACACCCACGCGTCGCCGGCGAGCCCCACGGTGGTCCCTGTGTGCAGCCAACGCCTCGCCGACCTTCACCACCCCCTCTACTCTCCTCTTCTTGCCATGAACAGAGTCGGGCAGCGGCACTTCGGGTGGCCTCGAAGCACCCCCCATGGGCTGGATTTCGGCCAACCTCACCATAATCGACCCCCCCATAAACTGAGTGGTTGAATTCAACCTAAATCAGCCACAAACGTCACCAAATTCTAGAGCTAGGGTTCGGTTCGAGCAAGGCAGCGGACTAGGGTTTTGGGTTCATCAATTGGCGTGCGTTTGGGACTAAGTGGATCAAGGATTGAGATTTTCCGGCCCTCAAAGTCGAACCAAACCCTTAGAACGGGTCCTCTAGCATGAAATCGAGGTGGGTGTTCTCGCCTCCTAAGTTATTACTATTTTCGAAGTTAATTTTCAATAGATTAATGTTGCATGTCAAGTTAGGGTTTGTTAAATTCGTTAGAAATGTCAAGAAAGGAGCTGTTCATGCTTAGCTTCGATTCGTTTAGTTGATTTATCCCTAAAATTGTTAATCGATGCGAATTATGTGCATTTAGCATTGATTCAAGTCCATGAATGAAAACCATGCGTGAATTGTTAATTCGAAGTAATTTAAACGTGTTTAGCATCGATTCGAACCCATGAATGTAAATCATGCTTGAATGGTTAATTCGAAGTAATTTAAACGTGTTTAACATCGACTCGAACCCATAAGTGTAAATCATGCTTGAATTGTTAATTCGAAGTAATTTAAACGTGTTTAGCATCGATTCGAACCCATGAGTGTAAATCATGCTTGAATCGTTAATTCGAAGCAATTTAAACGTGTTTACATCGATTCGAACCCATGAATGTAAATCATGCTTGAATTGTTAATTCGAAGCAATTTAAATGTGTTTAGCATCGATTCGAACCCATGAATGTAAATCATGCTTGAATTGTTAATTCGAAGTAATTTAAACGTGTTTAGCATCGATTCGAATCCATGAATGTAAATCATGCTTGAGATATTAATTCGAAGTTAGTTTAACGTGTTTAGCATCGATTCAAGTTAATGAGTTAATGTATGAAAAGGAATTAATATCGAAGTTATATTAACGTGCTTAGCTTCGATTCAAGTTATTTAGCTAATATACGAAAAAGAATTGAAAACGAAGTTAGTTTAACGTGTTTAGCTTCGATTCGAGTTAAACTAGCTAATGCATGTAAACGAATTAAATTCGAAGCTATTGAAATATGTTTAGCTTTCATTCGAACCCTTTTTAGCACATTCATGCTTAGGGAAGTTACTTCGAAATGTATCGTATATGTTTAGAATCAAATTCTGTTTGAATTATTGAATAAAGTGTTGTCGATTCGTCAATAAATGTGGCCATATGAACGCTTGTTGTAGCGCACCGCTGAATGGTGCTGGGTGCTCAGGTAAGAACCTAAACTTCACCCCTTCTTTTTATAAGCTAATAGGATAATATGTTGTGATTAATGAATCGATGAATCGAGTTGGTAGTTGGATGGTTTGAGGAAAGAATCATGAGCTTTCGAGGTCCTGTGGTACGGTGCTTGTGAGGAGGGAGTTCGAGTTGTGAATTGACCGCAATCGTGCGGATTGCAAGGCTATGTGTGGCTCATTGTGTTGTTGAAATGATGATGAAGTGTTTGAATGTAAAACGTGTGAATCCCTTTCCCCCCTTTTATGTCTAAGATGCATAATGCGTGAAAGTGTGGTGATTTGAGAAAGAACGTTTCTCGTGTTTTCAAACTAATAATAGCCATGATTAATAGCAAGCAATGGCCTATTTTCGCTATACAAACAGTATTTGGGAGTGAACCTGCTTGAACGGGGGAATCCCTAAAACGGTTTAGAAAAGTGTGAGTTATGTGATAAATGATTTTACCAAAAGACACAACAAAATTATTAGCCGCTATGGCCCATACGCTTTAAAGTGGCTAAGATAATGTGCTTCGGATTATATGAAAAGAATGAAAAGAATGAAAAGAATGATGTTACCCTAGGGGATAAGTCCGGCTAAACCCTAGAGGCCCTGGCGAGGGCTAATGTAATGGTCCGATATGTTATACGTAGCCATCCCGGGAGGAAGAGCTTAAGCATGGCCGTTAGGTCTCACTATAGGGTCGAGAATAGTTCTCACCCAATCAGCACCCTGTAATGATCTTATGCCAGAAGTACCTTCGTACTAAGTTAAGAAAAGCAATTAGCCCTTTGCCATTTTTAAACGATTAAAAAGGAAAGGAAGTTTTTTTTTAATGGGCCCAAAAGGCTATATGAATGATGTATGAAAAGCTTATAAGGGTCGTTACATGACCAAATGAAATGAAACTTCCTTTGAAGACTAAGAAAACGTTTTCAACGAAAGAAAGAAAGCTTTCAATGAATGAGTTATGAAATGATCCTCAAGCATGTTTGAATGTGGATTCTTAGCCTATGTAATAAAGGAAAGCTTTCAATGGATGCATTATGAATGATTCTTAAGTATGGTTGAACGTGGATTCTAATCTTATGTGGCATCATTCTTATCCATAGCAAATCTGTCTGATTTAAAGTGCATGAGATGAGAAAGAAAGTTATAGCACGTTAAAAATTCCCTGAATGAAGGCGTCTCTCCCTAAAAGAATGAACGTTGATATGTGAATAGCATGCGAGGGTGTCATATAGCTTAATATGATGTTTAAAGGTACTTAAATGCTTGATATGTGTTTATGTGTGTGATATGTATATTATATGAATGAACGTTGATATGTGAATAGCATGCGAGGGTGTCATATAGCTTAATATGATGTTTAAAGGTACTTCAAATGCTTGATATGTGTTTATGTGTGTGATATGTATATTATATGAATGAAATGCCAAGAAAAGTGTATTTATGAAAAGGGATAACCTTATATACACATCATATGATTGAGGGTTCATGTGTAGTTCAAATGGAGTGTTAGGAAGTTATGTTATGAAAAGAAAAGATCCTTATACTTAGCCTTCGATACTTACTCACGTGCCTAACTGCTTGCTAGTAAAGAACTCCGTCGTTGAGGAACCTAGAAATATGATTGAGTGGTCGAAGTGAAGTTTATGTTTAGTGATCCTCCCATAAAGGTTCTATGAATATCTATTATGATAGTAAAGTATGGAAACATGATATGTGACTAGTAAAGATAGTATTACCTGCAACGGTTTTGGTTTTAAGGGGGTTGGGGGGACACTCACTGAGCGTGTGGTTGCTCATCCCACTATTCTTTCCCCTTTTCCCCAGGTTTTCTTTCTGACAGGAAGAAGTTGAGTCAGATAAGTCCAGAAGGAACCTATTGTTGCTTACAAGGCGTCGTATGTACTCATTTGAAGGGATCTTACGTGTTTAATGAAGTCATGTAATGTACTCTTAGTTTATAAAGGTCTGTAAACGATTATTCTAGTTCATGTAATGCATATGATATACAGGTCGCTCTGTACGGCCGTTTGAGCCAATCATCAAGTTAGTTAGATGTCTTCTTGGTTTAATTTAGCTATGTTTTGGGATGTAAATCTTAATACTCCGGTTTGTTAACCGTTGAGTTGTATCGTCCATTTCTTCTTTATTCATGAATCAACCTGGCTGGTGTACTCCGAGCGAGTGGCTCGTTGAGTTATGAACTCCGGCGTGTGGCCGTTGAGCTATATTTTAAATGTTTTGCGCTTCCGTTGATTTACAGGAACTTATTGTAAGACTTTTAGCCTGGAAACGGTCAGTTTTTAGGGGAAACTCTGTCCGTTTCGTCCCAGGAATTACGTAAGAAGTTAGGAAAGTATAACGCTTCTGGCCTAACGGCTGGGGGTGTTACATTGACGGTATCAGAGCATCTGTAACAACCCCAGCCCCTAGGCCAGAAGCGTTACGCTTTCCTAACTTCATACTTAATTCATGGGATGAAACGGACAGAGCTCCCCCTCAAAAGTGACCATCGCCACGCTAAAAGCCTTACAATAAGTCCCTGTAAATCAACGGAAGCGCAAAACATTTAAAACATAGCTCAACGGCCGCACGCCGGAGTTCATAACTCAACAAGCCACTCGCTCGGAGTACACCAACCAGATTGATTCATGAATAAAGAAGAAATGGAAGATACAACTCAACGGTTAACAAAACCGGAGTATTAAGATTTACATCCCAAAACATAGCTAAATTAAACCAAGAAGACATCTAACTAACTTGATGGTTGGCTCAGGCGGCCATACAGAGCGACCTTTATACCATATGCATTACATGAACTAGAATAATCGTTTACAGACCTTTATAAACCAAGAGTACATTACATGACTTCATTAAACACGTAAGATCCCTTCGAATGAGCACATATGACCCCTTGTAAGCAACTATAGGTTCCTTCTGGACTTATCTGGCTCAACTTCTTCTTGTCAGAAAGAAAACCTGGGGAAAAGGTAAAAGAGTAATGGGATGAGCAACCACACGCTCAGTGAGTGTCCCCCAACCCCCTTAAAACCAAAACCGTTGCAGGCAATACTATCTGTACTAGTCACATATCACGTTTCCATACTTTACTATCATAATAGATATTCATAGAACCTTTATGGGAGGATCACTAAACATAAACTTCACTTCGACCACTCAGTCATATTTCTAGGTTCCTCAACGACGGAGTTCTTTACTAGCAAGCAGTTAGGCACGTGAGTAAGCATCGAAGGCTAAGTATAAGGATCTTTTCTTTTCATAACATAACTTCCTAACACTCCATTTAAACTACACATGAACCCTCAATCATATGATGTGTATATAAGGTTATCCTTTTTTTCATAAATACACTTTTCTTAGCATTTCATTCATATAATATACATATCACACACATAAACACATATCAAGCATTTAAGTACCTTTAAACATCATATTAAGCTATATGACACCCTTGCATGCTATTCACATATCAACGTTCATTCATATAATATACATATCACACACATAAACACATACCAAGCATTCAAGTACCTTTAAACATGATATTAAGCTATATGACACCCTCGCATGCTATTCACATATCAACGTTCATTCATATAATATACATATCACACACATAAACACATATCAAGCATTTAAGCACCTTTAAACATCATATTAAGCTATATGACACCGTCGCATGCTATTCACATATCAACGTTCATTCATATAATATACATATCACACACATAAACACATATCAAACATTTAAGCACCTTTAAACATCATATTGAGCTATATGACACCCTCGCATGCTATTCACATATCAACGTTCATTCATATAGGAAGAGACGCCTTCATTCATTAACGTGTTATAACTTTCTTTCTCATCTCATACACTTTAAATCAGACAGATTTGCTATGGATAAGAATAATGCCACATAAGATTAGAATCCACGTTCAACCATACTTAAGAATCATTCATAATGCATCTATTGAAAGCTTTCCTTTAATACATAGGCTAAGAATCCACATTCAAACATGCTTGAGGATCATTTCATAACTCATTCATTGAAAGCTTTCTTTCTTTCACTGAAAACGTTTTCTTAGTCTTCAAAGGAAGTTTCATTTCGTTTGGTCGTGTAACGACCCTTATAAGCTTTTCATACATCATTCCATATAGCCTTTTGGGCCCATAAAAGAACTTCCTTTCCTTTTTAATCGTTTAAAAATGGCAAAGGGCCAATTGCTTTTCTTAACTTAGTATGAAAGTACTTCTGGCATAAGATCATTACAGGGTACTGATTGGGTGAGAACTATTCTCGACCCCATAGTGAGACCTCACGCTCACGCTTAAACTTTTACTCCCGGGATGGCTACATATAACATATCGGACCATTACATTAGCCCTCGTCAGGGCCTCTAGGGTTTATCCGGACTTATCCCCTAGGTTAACATTACATCATATCATATTGTCCGCATCACATTATCTTAGCTACTTAAAGCGTATCGGCCATAACGGCTAATAATTTGGTTATGTCTTTTGGTAAAATCATTTATCACATAACTCACACTTTTCTAAACCGTTGTAGGGATTCCCCCGTTCAAGCAGGTTCACTCCCAAATACTGTTTGTATAGCGAAAATAAGCCATTGCTTGCTATTAATCATGGCTATTATTAGTTTGAAAACACGAGAAACGTTCTTTGTCAAATCACCACACTTTCACGCATAATGCATCTTAGACATAAAAGAGGAAAGGGGTTCACACGTTTCACATTCAAACACTTCATAATCATTTCAACACAATGAGCCACACATGGCCTCGCAATCCACACGATTGCGGTAATTTCACAACCCGAACTCCCTCCTCACAAGCACCGTACCACAAGACCTTGAACGCTCATGATTCTTTCCTCAAACCATCCAACTACCAACTCAATTCATCGATTCATTAATCACAACATATTATCCTATTAGCTTATAAAAATAAAGGGTGAAGTTTAGGTTCTTACCTGAGCATCCAGCACCATTCAGCGGTGCGCTACAACAAGCATTCATATAGCCACATTTATTCATGAATCAACAACACTCTATTCAATAAATCAAACATAATTTGATTCTAAACATATACGATACATTTCGAAGCAACTTTCCTAAGCATGAATGTACAGAGAACAGAGGTTCGAGTGAAAACTAAACATATTTCAATAGCTTCGAATTTAATTCGTTCACATGCATTAGCTAGTTTAACTCGAATCGAAGCTAAACACGTTTATATAACTTCGAGATTAATTCCTTTAACATGCATTAGCTAATCCACTTGATTTGAAGCTAAACACATTTCATTAACCTCGAAATTAGCTCATTTGCACGCATCGGTTAATCAATTCGAATGGAAGCTAAACATGTTAAAAGGACTTCGATTTTAATCCTTTTTCATATATTAGCTAAATATCTTGAATAGAAGCTAAACATATCAAACTAACTTCGTTTCTAATTCCTTTTCAAACAATAACTCATTAACTCGTTTCGAAGCTAAATACATTAAATTAACTTCGATTTTAATTCCGTTTTAAACAATAACTCATTAACTCGAATCGAAGCTAAATATGTTAAATTAACTTCGATTTTAATTCCGTTTCGGACAATAACTCATTAACTCGAATCGAAGCAAAATACGTTAAATTAACTTCGATTTTAATTCCGTTTCAAACAATAACTCATTAACTCGATTCGAAGCTAAATACGTCCATATAAATTCGAATTCACTGTTCACGCAAGACTACGGTTTATGTACAGAATTCACATCGATTCACAATTTCAGGCATGAAACAACCAATTGATTCGAACCTAAGCATGAATAACTTATTTCTTGTCATTTCTAACGAATTTAACAAGCCCTAACTTGACATGCAGCATCAAACCGCTGAAAATTAACTTCGAAAATAGTAATAACTTAGGAGGTGAGAAATACTGACTGGGATTAGCCTAATTTCAACCTCAAACAGTAAATACCAGTGCTCCCACGCTGCTAAACCCGAACCCAAGTCCGTCAGCCGGCAAATTCGAACCCTAGCCCCCGATTTGGTGATGCTTGTGGCGAATTGAGGCTCGGCTTTTGGCTCTAATTTATAGAGGAGGCTGGGATGGAGGTAGGTCACCGGATTTCGGCACGTGGATGGTCAATTTCCGGTGGTGGACGCGTGTTTGGGTCGGTTTCTGGCCGTGCGACGTGGAGGACGAGGGGTGGGGAGGTTTAGGCGGTGGTTGGCGTGGCTGAGGGGACCGGTCGTCCCCTTCTCTCGCCGACGACAGGTGGCGGTCGGCGATGAGACCCACCAGCGACCGTGGCCCCAGAGAGAGAGGGAGACGCGTTCGAGAGAGAGAGAGAGCGAGCGTGTGGGGGGGGTGTCCTGCCCGACTTAGGTCTCCCCTCCCCTTTTCAATCCTTTTTCTTTTCTTTTTTTTTTTGGTTGTTTTGGGTTAAATTAACAACATTCAACTAAATTCTGGTACCGCACTCGCTAATGGTTAGGCTAAACCCGAATTGAAACGACCTACAATTAACATTTCAGTTTAAACTTTGGAAATCGGCCAAGTAAAACGGAAAACGATTTTAAAAACTCGGTTTAGTGTTGATTCGATAATTTTATAAATAAGTAACATCGATAACAACATTAATCAAATAATCGTTCTTTTTAATGAATTTAATCGTTATAAACTCACACAGTTACTAAAAATACGATTTTATAACGTAAAAACAAGATAGAGAACTTAACGTAAAAATAACGAAGGTGGGTCTTGCATCCTTCCCCCCTTAAAAGAATTTCGTCCTCGAAATTCCAAATCTAAGTTCGGTTTTTCCTAAAATGAATGCACGCAGGCAAGACCTACACGGTGGTTTTCGAAAAGGTTCTATTTTGCAATCACTACTTCTTTTTAAATCAAAAGAAAATTGTCTTATGGTATCCAGTCTCCTCCTCGCCAATCTTTTCAAGCGTCTACTCGCTCTATTTAGGCGCCGAGGGCAAATCGCATTGAAGTGAGGCAAATGAGTTGGCGTGGAAAACCATATTAAACTTATTTCAAAAAGGGATGAGGATTTTGAATCACCTGCACACTACTCGTATCATGACAAGGAGTTCTATGCACATGTATTGCTATGGGTTGGCGTCCAAGGGTATGACTTCAGGCCGCAACAAACAAGGGTCATAACAATTAACCCTGAGAACCCTATGACACTCTAGAGTGATAAGAACAATTCATAGTATCACGTAGGTTCACCTTAGCACAATGACATAGCATGAAATCAATAACTCAATGTTTTTACCCAAGAATTACACGCAACATGAACTAATCCATCATGTATATGTGGTAAACAACATGAAAGAGTATAACAAGTTTGACCACCATTAATCACGCAAGGATATAACTTGGGAGGTTACATAACAAGAATATGGGTCGATGCGCAATAATAGGTCCGTACAGATCCACACATCAATTGTATAGGGAAGTAAATATATGGTTTCTGGGTTGTGGTGGGTTTGGTACACGGTTCTTATGGCTAGTGTTGCCTTTTGGCAACTCATACATCATTCTGGTTGGTTATATTGACAACTACACCTCACAACTCAATGAAAGGTTATGGCAAAGACTCCTATATGACTCTAAGTTCAACCAACACATTTGAGGTGCTCATAGGTGAATACGTGCATATATAGACGCATCTTGAGAAATAGTAATGGTAATATGCAAAACGGTACCAGGCCTAGCTACCAGATAACTAGTTGGAGCTATTATGCTTAAATGATACTATGCGATACTAGGTGACATTTTGTTCTTCTAAATGTGTTATAGTAGTCTCCATGTTAACCGTTGTGATCCCAAAAGGGACTTGAATTCATGTTTTAGAATGAGACTGCTAGTGTGTGACCGTAAGATGTCATTGCCTCGATTGTCATGCCTTTCGATGCCCACTTATAGATACGCATATGCATAGATTTACTGCTCGCCATGCTAACTGAGTCTAGATGATCGGAAATCTCTATTCTTTTTCACAACAAACTCGATATGGTTTTCCACGCCAACTCAGTTGCCCCTCTTCAATACGATTTGCCCTCGGCGCCTAAATAGAGCGAGTAGACGCTTGAAGAGGATTTGCGAGGAGGAGACTGGATACCATAAGACATTTTCTTCTGATTTAAAAAGTAGTGATTGCAAAATGGAACCTTTTGGAAACCCACCGTGTAGATCTTACCTGCGTGCGCTCATTTTAGGAAAAATCGAACTTGGATTTGGAATTTCGAGGACGAAATTCTTTTAAGGGGGGAGAATGTAAGACCCACCTTCGTTATTTTTACGGTAAGTTGCCTGTCTTGCTTTTACGTTATAAAATCGTATTTTTAGTAACTGTGTGAGTTTTTAACGATTAAATTCATTAAAAAGAACGATTATTTGATTAACATTATTATCGATGTTACTTATTTATAAAATTATCGAATCAACGCTAAACCGAGTTTTTAAAATCGTTTTTCGTTTCACTTGGTTGAATCCCAAAGTTTAAACTGAAATGTTGATTGTAGGTCGTTTCGATTCGGGTTTAGTCTAACCATTAGCAAGTACGGGATCGGGATTCAGTTGAATGATGTTAATTGAGTCAAAAAAAAACAAAAAGGAGGGGGGCCTGTTATCGGGTCACAGAGAACCCGACCCCCTCCCCTTCCTCTCTCTCTCGCACCTTGCTCTCTCTCTCTGCTTCGCTCTCGCTCTCTCTCTCCCTCGTGGGTCACGGTCGCCGCCTGGCGTCACCGCCGGCCGTCACGTGTCGCTGGCGAGAGAAGGAGCCGTCTGGCCCCACCCACGCGTCGCCGGCCACCCAAACACCGCCAGTCTACCTTCCCCACGTCACACGATCGAGCCAGCTCACAAACCATGCGTCTAACTCCTGAAAACCACCACCCACGTGCCGGATTCCTGTGAGCCACGACCCTCTCCACCTCCTCTATAAATCTGGGGGTCGAATTCGACCCCAGACAACCCCAACCGCGACCAAATCGAAGCTAAGGTTTCGGGTTCTGGGAGTAGCCGAGCCTGGGACGAGTTCAAGGGAATTTTGGGCGTGAATTGCTACCAATTTAGTGGGTAATGAAGCGATTCCAGGTGGATGTTCTCGCCTCCTAAGTTATTACTATTTTCGAAGTTAATTTTCAGCAGATTGATGTTGCATGTCAAGTTAGGATTTGTTAAATTCGTTAGGAATGTCAAGAAAGGAGCTGTTCATGCTTAGGTTCGATTCATTTAGTTGATTTATGCCTGAAATTGTAAATCGATGCGAATTATGTGCATTTAGCATTGATTCAAGTCCATGAATGAAAACCATGCGTGAATTGTTAATTCGAAGTAATTTAAGCGTGTTTAGCATCGATTCGAACCCATGAATGTAAATCATGCTTGAATTGTTAATTCGAAGTAATTTAAACGTGTTTAGTATCGATTCGAACCCATGAATGTAAATCATGCTTGAGATATTAATTCGAAGTTAGTTTAACGTGTTTAGTATCGATTCAAGTTAATGAGTTAATGTATGAAAAAGAATTAATATCGAAGTTATATTAACGTGCTTAGCTTCGATTTGAGTTATTTAGCTAATATATGAAAAAGAATTGAAAACGAAGTTAGTTTAACGTGTTTAGCTTCGATTCGAGTTAAACTAGCTAATGCATGTAAACAAATTAAATTCAAAGCTATTGAAATATGTTTAGCTTTCATTCGAACCCTTTTTAGCACATTCATGCTTAGGAAAGTTACTTCGAAATGTATCGTATATGTTTAGAATCAAATTCTGTTTGATTTATTGAATAAAGTGTTGTCGATTCATGAATAAATGTGGCCATATGAACGCTTGTTGTAGCGCACCGCTGAATGGTGCTGGGTGCTCAGGTAAGAACCTAAACTTCACCCCTTTTTTTTATAAGCTAACAGGATAATATGTTGTGATTAATGAATCGATGAATCGAGTTGGTAGTTGGATGGTTTGAGGAAAGAATCATGAGCGTTCGAGGTCCTGTGATACGGTGCTTGTGAGGAGGGAGTTCAGGTTGTGAATTGACCGCAATCGTGTGGATTGTGAGGCCATGTGTGGCTCATTGTGTTGTTGAAATGATTATGAAGTGTTTGAATATGAAACGTGTGAATCCCTTTCCCCCTTTTATGTTTAAGATGCATAATGCGTGAAAGTGTGGTGATTTGACAAAGAACATTTCTCGTGTTTTCAAATTAATAATGGCCATGATTAATAGCAAGCAATGGCCTATTTTCGCTATACAAACAGTATTTGGGAGTGAACCTGCTTGAATGGGGGAATCCCTAAAACGGTTTAGAAAAGTGTGAGGTATGTGATAAATGATTTTACCAAAAGACACAACAAAATTATTAACCGTTATGGCCCATACGCTTTAAAGTGGCTAAGATAATATGTTTCGGACCATATGAAAAGAATGAAAAGAATGATGTTACCCAAGGGGATAAGTCCGCATAAACCCTAGAGGCCCTGACGAGGGCTAATGTAATGGTCCGATATGTTATATGTAGCCATCTCGGGAGTAAGAGCTTAAGCGTGAGCGTTAGGTCTCACTATGGGGTCGAGAATAGTTCTCACCCAATCAGCACCCTGTAATGATCTTATGTCAGAAGTACTTTCGTACTAAGTTAAGAAAAGCAATTGGCCCTTTGCCCTTTTTAAACGATTAAAAAGGAAAGGAAGTTCTTTTTATGGGCCCAAAAGGCTATATGGAATGATGTATGAAAAGCTTATAAGGGTCGTTATACGACCAAACGAAATGAAACTTCCTTTGAAAACTAAGAAAACGTTTTCAACGAAAGAAAGAAAGCTTTTAATGAATGAGTTATGAAATGATCCTCAAGCATGTTTGAATGTGGATTCTTAGCCTATGTATTAAAGGAAAGCTTTCAATGGATGCATTATGAATGATTCTAAAGTATGGTTGAACGTGGATTCTAATCTTATGTGGCATCATTCTTATCCATAGCAAATTTGTCTGATTTAAAGTGTATGAGATGAGAAAGAAAGTTATAGCACGTTAAAAATTCCATGAATCAAGGCGTCTCTTCCTAAAAGAATGAACGTTGATATGTGAATAGCATGCGAGGGTGTCATATAGCATAATATGATGTTTAAAGGGACTTAAATGCTTGATATGTGTTTATGCATGTGATATGTATATTATATGAATGAATGTTGATATGTGAATAGCATGCGAGGGTGTCATATAGCTTAATATGATGTTTAAAGGTACTTAAATGCTTGATATGTGTTTATGTGTGTGATATGTATGTTATATGAATGAACGTTGATATGTGAATAGCATGCGGGGGTGTCATATAGCTTAATATAATGTTTAAGGGTACTTAAATGCTTGATATGTGTTTATGTGTGTGATATGTATATTATATGAATGAAATGCCAAGAAAAGTGTATTTATGAAAAGGGATAACCTTATATATACATCATATGATTGAGGGTTCATGTGTAGCTTAAATGGAGTGTTAGGAAGTTATATTATGAAAAGAAAAGATCCTTATACTTAGCCTTCGATGCTTACTCACATGCCTAACTGCTTGCTAGTAAAGAACTCCGTCGTTGAGGAACCTAGAAATATGATTAAGTGGTCAAAGTGAAGTTTATATTTAGTGATCCTCCCATAAAGGTTCTATGAATATCAATTATGATAGTAAAGTATGGAAACGTGATATGTGACTAGTAAAGATAGTATTGCCTGCAACGGTTTTGGTTTTAAGGGGGTTGGGGACACTCACTGAGCGTGTGGTTGCTCATCCCATTACTCTTTCCCCTTTTCCCCAGGTTTTCTTTCTGACAGGAAGAAGTTGAGTCAGATAAGTCCAGAAGGAACCTATTGTTGCTTATAAGGCATCGTATGTGCTTATTTGAAGGGATCTTACGTGTTTAATAAAGTCATGTAATGTACTCTCTTAGTTTGTAAAGGTCTGTAAACGATTATTCTAGTTCATGTAATGCATGTGGTATAAAGGTCGCTCTATACGGCAGTCTGAGCCAATCATCAAGTTAGTTAGATGTTTTCTTGGTTTAATTTAGCTATGTTTTTTGATGTAAATCTTAATACTGCGGTTTTGTTAACCGTTAAGTTGTATCGTCCATTTCTTCTTTATTCATGAATCAACCTGGCTGGTGTACTTCGCGCGAGTGGCTCGTTGAGTTATTAACTCCGGCGTGTGACCGTTGAGCTATGTTTTAAATGTTTTGCGCTTTCGTTGATTTACAGGGACTTATTGTAAGGCTTTTAGCCTGGAAACGGTCAGTTTTTAGGGCAAACACTGTCCGTTTCGTCCCAGAAATTAAGTAAGCAGTTAGGAAAGCGTAACACTTCCGGCCTAGGGGCTGGGGGTGTTACGTATCACATTTCCATGCTTTACTATCATAATAGATATTTATAGAACCTTTATGGGAGGATCACTAAACATCAACTTCACTTTGACCACTCAATCATATTTCTAGGTTCCTCAATGACGGAGTTCTTTACTAGCAAGCAGTTAGGCACGTGAGTAAGTATCGAAGGCTAAGTATAAGAATATAAGGACTCTTTTACTTTTCATAACATAACTTCCTAAACACTCCATTTTGAACTACCATTATGAACCCTCAATCATAGGATTGTTGATATATAAAGTTATCTCTTTTAATAATACACTTTTTTTGGCATTTCATTCATATATATACATATCACACACATAACACATATCAAGACTTTATAGTACTTTACATAACATATTCAGTGTGATATAACACCCTCGTCATGCTATTCAACATATCACGTTCATTCATATAATGTACATAATCACACTCCAAAAGAACACATATACAGCATTTAAGTACCTTTAAAACATCATATTAAGCTATATAACACCGCTTGCATGCTATTCATCAATATCAAAGTTCTTCTTTAGGAAGTGACCGCCTTCATTCATGGAATTTTAAGGTGCTATAATTTCTTTCCATCTCATACACTTTAAATCAGGCATATTTCTATGGATGAAGATGATGCCACCTAAGATTAGACTCTACATTCAACCATAGTTAGGAATCATTCATAATGCATTCATTGAAACTTTTCTTATTACATAGGCTTAAAGAATCCACATTCAAAACATGCTTGATGATCATTTCATACTCATTCAGCGAAAGCTTTCTTTCTTCGTTGAAAACGTTTCTTAGTCTTCAAAGAATTTTCCATTTCGTTTGGTCGTGTAACGACCCTTTAAGCTTTCATACATCATTCGATTTAGCCTTTTTGGGCCCATAAAAAAACAACTTCTTTCCTTTTTAATCGTTTAAAAATGGCAAAAGGGCCATTGCTTTTCTTAACTTAGATACGAAAGTACTTCTGGTAATCAAGATCTACAGGGTGTCTTGATTGGGTGAGAACTATTCTCGCCCCATAGTGAGACCTAACACTCACTGCTTAAGCTCGTTACTCACTCTCCCCCGAGATGGCTACATATAACATACTCGGGACCATTACATTAGCCCTTCGTCAAGGCCTCTAGGGTTTAATCCGACTATATCCCTAGGGTAATCATCATTCTTCCTTCATTCTTGTTCATCTTTTCATATGGTCTGGAACACCGAAGCACATTATTCCTTAGGCCACTTTAGAAAGCTATTGTCCACAACTGCTATAATTTGTTGTGTCTTTTTTGTATAAATCATTTCTAAAAAAACGTTTCAAGGATTCGCCTCAGTTCAAGCAGGTTCACTCCCAATAACTGTTTGTATATGAAAATAGGCCCATTGCTTGCTCTTAATCATAGGCTATTATTAGTTTGAAAACACGAGAAACGTTCTTTGTCAAATTCCACACTTTCACGCATGTATGCATCTTAGACATAAAAGGGGGAAAGGGATCACACGTTGTCGCATTCAAACACTTTTTTTTTTTCACTGATCATTTTCAACAACACAATGAGCCCACACATGGCCTCGCAATCCACAATACGATTGCAGTCATTCACAACTGAACTCCTTTCTCACAAGCAACCGTACCACAGGACCTCGACGCAATCAATGATTCATTCCTCAAACCATCCCAGCTACCACCTTCGATTCATCGATTCCATTATCACTAACATATTATCCTATTAGCTTATAAAAAAAGGGGTGAAGTTTAGGTTCTTACTTGGAGTCACCCAGCGCCATTCAGCGATGCGGCTACAACACGCTCGTTCATATGGCCAATTATTCATGAATCGACAACACTTTATTCAAATAATTCAAACAGAATTTGATTCCTACACATATACATACATTTCGAAAGTAACTTTCCCTAAAGTAGGAATGTGCTAAAAAGGGTTCGACTGAAAGCTAAACATATTTCAATAGCTTCGAATTTATTTCGTTTTAACATGCATGTAGCTAGTTTACTCGAATCGAAGCTAACACTTAAACTAACTTCGTTTTCAATTCTTTTTTCATATATTACTAATAACTTTGAATCGAAGCTAGCACGTTAATATAACTTCGATATTAATTCTTTTTCTACAGTAATACTCATTAACTTGAAATCGATGCTAAACCAACGTTAAACTAATCTTCGAATTATATCTCAAGCATGATATATACATTCATGGATTCGAATTGATGCTAAACACGTTTAAATTTACTTCGAATTAACAATTCAAAAGCATGATTTACACTCATGGTTCGAATCGATGCTAACACGTTTAAATTACTCGAATTAACAATTTACGCATGGTTTTCCATTAATGGACTGAATCAATGCTAGATGCACATATTCGCATCGATTACAATTTCAGGATAAATCAACCAAATGAATCGACCAAGCATGAACGCTTCTTTCTTGACATTTCTAACGAATTTAACAACCCTAACTTGACATGCGCACATCAATCTGCTGAAAATTACTTCGAAATAGTAATAACTTAGGAGGCGGAACACCCACCTGATTTCATGCTAGAGTGACAACCGTTCTAAGGGTTTGGCTCGACTTTGAGGGTCGGAAACATCTCATCCTCGTCCACCACTTAGTCCAAACGCACGCCAATTGATTGACCCAAACCCTAGTTCCCGCCTGCCTTGCTCGAACCGGACCCTAGGCTCTAGATTTGGTGACGTTTGTGGCTGATTTAGGTTGAATCACCACTCAGTTTATGGGGGAGGTTTTATTATGGTGAGGTTGGCCGAAAATCCAGCCCATTGCCGGGTGCTTCGAGGCCACCCGAAGTGTGCTGCTATGAGCTGCCCGGTCCTGTTCACTGCAAGAGGGTGAAAAAGAAAACAAGGTGGGGGAGAGCAGTGGAGGTGGGTGGAAGGTCGGCGAAATGGACCGCTAGTTGCTTCCCGCTGATGGGGCTATATATGTGTAGTTTGAAGCCACTCGAAGTGATGTTTTGTTTTAAGAAATGCTACTTTGGTCATGTTAGTGGCCTCAAAGGCTTTGGGCAGTATGACCTATGTAAATCCTTTGTAATAAGTGTTGTTTGTAAAGGGCTTAAGCCCACCACGGTTGTGTGACCTCGTTGGCATCTCAGCTAGTTATTTGCAGTTTCTGGTTTAAAAGTTCACACAGGTACCCCCGACTTCATAAAGTAAATTTGACTTGTTGTAATTACAGACCGGAACTCTGGCCGGTTTCGTCCTAGGATTTTCCTAACCTAAAACTAAAGTTTGGAAAAATTTAGAAGAAAGTTAATAGAAGAGAGCGTTTAGGGGTCTCCCTCGAGGGATCCTGGCGTGTGACATCCTGGAAGGTAGTCGGGGCGTTACATTAGGTGGTCTTATATTATACATATATATATATATATATATATTATATAATAATATTATATATATTTTAATTAAATTATTATAGATATATATATATGTAAACATGTCACGAACCTATATATATAT
>JAKOGI010000730.1:307500-433989 GCA_029747015.1 Carnegiea gigantea
AGAAAATGTGGTTGGGCCAATAGTAGCACTAAGTAAGGAGTTAACCACTTAATCCTCCCAAAATAACCTTATTAGCTCATTTTTAGTTTCTGAGCAAAATACTTTGTTTCATTTTTAGCTCAACTTTATGTAGGCAAATGAGCTCTAGTTTTTATAAATTATACATGAGTGGAAAGCCCCCGACGTCTATTTTCTGACAAGTCTTGAATCGCACTCCAATGCCAAGTATTGTGAAAGTTATGGGCTAAATGCCGAGCAAGGGTCGATCCAAGATTAGAAAATACACAGTTCTGATTATGGGCCTAATTGAGGAGGTTACAACTATATTTTTGGAGATTAATTAGCATGAAATGATTCTTCAAACACAAGGAAAGAGTTGACAAGTGTAGTCACCTCATTTGGAGGAATAGAGTCTAGTCAAGACTCTCTAGAAGATAGAAGATGAATCCTGGAAATTGCATCCCATAGTGATTGTAATTATATTAAGTATCTTGATTTATTTTCCTAGGACATTTTGTAAACCACCTATTGGCCCACTTGCCCCACTAATATACTGCTAATTTCCCTTTTCATTGGGTATTTATGGATACAATCACCTCCATAAAAAATCAGATTTGATAAATGATATGAGAGCTTAAAGCTTGGTTTTCCTCAAAATCTCACACTCTTAGGAGGGTAGTGATTTGAGTCTTCCTTCTAATCTAATCCTTAGTTCTAAAGCCTTAGAGGGTTAGAGGATGGGTTGATTTATCTACCTGCTACCTATTACAAGTGTTGAATCGACTCCATTAGACGCTTTCTTATTTGAGAATTCTTTCTCTCTTTCTTGGTTATTCTTTGGAGAGATTGGTCTTTAACATCAATTAGGTTTACCTACATGCATTTCATTCCTATTTAGACAAATAAAATTCTCTATGCATCATCTGGTATTAAAGTGCAATGATCTTATCTCTTGGTGAGCATCCATTGTAACCATCCTTGTGTTGGAATTGCTCAAAGTTGACCCCTTTCTATACTATTTTGTTATTAGTTCTTCCTCTTTAAATCTCTTACCTAGCCCACAAAGAGCCCTAATTATAGCACAAACACAAACCCTAATCTAAACAGATCCTTAGAACTTCACAAAAAGGCTAAAAATACGAAATCAAAAATTTAGCACTACCACCCCATACCACTTGGCATGCTTGTGCCAAAATTGTGCACTTTGAAAGTTTGACCTAGAGATTTGGCACGGCCATCCTGTGCTGTCTGGCACAACCGTATGCACCTGCTGCACTCTTAAATCCTGTTCTAAAGATCTGGCACGACTCTCTGTGCCATAGAGCACGATCTTGCCCGCTTCCTTTTCATAGTTTTCCTGCCGGTGCTCCTTCAGCACACTCGTGCCTCCCCTGTTTTCCCCTCTTGGTTTATCCTTTCACTTTTCTATCAACCATGACCAGTTATGACAGTCCTTCTAACTCCTCGAACATTCCTCTTGAGCAATCCATGAAATAGGTGGGGTCCTTGCAGACCTTCAAGAGCAAATGAGGAAGCTCATTCAAGAGATTGCACAAGTAAGGGAATCCACTTCACGAAACCCTTACCGACGAGGCTACGATGCTCTTCCCATTGATATCGAATACTCTTCCTCCCATGAAGATGTTGAAGATGAGGAAGAAAGACTAAGAAGACTAAGGCATCGGAGGGATGACCTTTAGGATCTCAAAGATAAGGCTCCGTAATTTGACGAGAATCTTAACCCAGAGAACAATCTTGATTAGGTTCAAGCCCTCTAGAGGATCTTTGAACTCAAAGATTACAATAATGAGAAGGCCTTCAAGTTAGCCATTCTTAAGATGAAGGGGTATGCTTCATTATGGTATGAACATTTGAAGAAGAGTAGGGTTAAAGAAGCCAAATCCAAAATCAAGACTTGGTCTAAGCTCGAAAAGCATATCAATAAGAGATTTCTACCTCCTTCTTACAAACAAGAACGCTACCTCAAGATCACCTCGCTGATGTATGTCTTAAGGGGAGAAGGAACCCAAGCTAACACACATCAAAGAAAGCCAAAAACTCAAGGTTTGTCTCGGCCACAAGTGGCACGGTCTTGCCTAAGTGCACGAGTAGGCCGTGCCAAGTTGCTGCCTGGCCGTGATTGAAAATCCTCGCTTTGCACGGTTGGAGGTGCTTTGAAATGGAGATGTTTACTAGATCTTTTGAAGTAGTTTTGGGCGTGAATATGGATGGAATGGAGATATGAAGGATGTGAGAGTGAGGGACTATGATGGAGTTTCAAAGTGAAAGATTATTAACTCAAAACTCAAGCTAATAACCTCACCTTAATCCACCCTTAATCCCGTTGTTTCAAACAAAGATAGGATAGACTAAACTCAAAGAATGAATACAGGAACAGCACCAATCTTGAGTCTAGGGCCCTTAATCTTAATTAAGATACAGATATCACCACTTAATCAAGGTTAAGACTTGACTTGAACACCACCTTAATTGGCCTAATTAAGGATAAGCAAGTAAGATTTGAAGAGAGAAAGCTATAAGCTCTCAAACTAAAATTTCATATATCAAAGCTGAATTGAATCACCAAGGGCCATGTTTCCCTTTGTATACATGCCTAGCAAGCACACAACTAAGCTAGCACCTCACTAACCTTTCATTCCTAGGGAGGAAAGGTGTTAATTAGGCTAATCACACCCGGTTAGAGTAACCGGTTACAAAGCATGTTCTAGCTAGCTTAATTACATTCTTAGCATTAAGGAAAGCAAGACAAATGATGTTTACAATATGCTTAGCTTAAACACATGCTTAAACAATCAAAAACTTAGCTATCTTGCATGTGCACAGCGGTAAAGTGAGAGGCACTTTTCCGCTAGCCAATGAGAAGCAAGGAACATCCTCTTTTGCTACTCTTCTCTTATTGGTTGATCTTCTCAAGGTTGCAGCCTATCATTGATACTGTGGGACATGTGCCAAGCCTTGAGGAGTGTGCCATATCAGCTGAGTTGAGGGAAACCCACCGGTGAAGGCAAAAACAAACCGGCAGCTCAAACCGGGTTTAAGACAGTTTTTAGCCGGTTTTTGTGACTGAGTTAAACCATGACAAAAGTGAGTTTGACTTGGGTTTTAGACCATGAGGGAAAAGTTTAGGATGTGTATAAACCCCCCCAACCAAGAAATTAAGGTTAAACAAAGTCTAAGTGGGGTAATCAAACTCAAACATTAAACCGTGCAGATTGGGTGCTAATCTGGCCGGTTCAGCAAAACACCTTGTTCTCCCTTTCTTCGATTTGTATGATGGGGAATTAATGCTGGGACATGAAAGGGGACATCTTGAGGTTTACCAAAATGCAAAAATTAGGGACTTAAGCCATGAGGTGGCTTAGGAAATCAAGTGCACAATACCGGGAAAATTCTAGTTCTTCAGCCCGTGTGCACTCCCTTGACTTTCTTGGACAATTTGGACCAATGCTTGTATTTTGGAGCTTGTTTTGGACCTTGATTGACTTGTTGGATCTTCTTCATTGTCTATGGTGGTGGAGACTACATCATCCTTCCCTTGTTGAGAAGATTTGATCCTCAAATCAGTAAGGTAATCATCTCCATGGTAAGCTTGCAAATCAGCTACATTGAATGTGGCTGACACTCCATAATCACCTAGCAAATCAACCTTGTAAACATTATCATTAATACGTTTAAGTACCTTAAAAGGACCATCAGCTCATAGCATAAGTTTATTCTTCCTCTTGGATGGGAATCTCTCCTTCCTAAGATGGATCCATACGAGGTCTCCAGGTTGAAATGCAATCTTTCTCCTATGCTTGTTGGCTTGAGCTTGATAGGCTTCATTAGACTTTTCAATCTTCCTCTTTACCAACTCATGAACCTTCTTGATTTGTTCTACCCTTGCTGCGGCATCGGGATGCGGCTTCTGATCAAAGGACCGTGGGATGAGATCAAGTGGACCTAGGGGATCAATCCCACATACCACCTTAAAGGGAGAGAGACCAGTGGCTCTGCTTGGTGTCCTGTTGTAAGCAAACTCTGCATGGGGTAGAAGCAAATCCCAAGCCTTGGTATGAGGCTTAATCAAAACTCTTAGAAGAGTTCCTAAGGTTTGATTAGTAGCCTTAGTTTGTCCATCGGTTTGTGGATGACAATTGGTACTATACTTTAGCTTAGTACCTAACTTTTTCCACAAGGTAATCCAAAAATGACTCAAAAACTTGGTATCCCTGTCAGAAACAATTGACCTAGGAATACCATGAAATCTTGCTACTTCTCTAAAGTACAATTTAGCAATGTGAGTAGCATCATTTGTTTTGTTACATGGAATGAAGTGAGACATCTTAGAAAACCTATCAACAACAACAAAAATAGAGTCTTTGTTCCTTTGTGTTTTAGGTAATCCAAGAATAAAGTCCATACTTACATCAACCTATGGTGAAGTGGGGATTGGCAATAGAGTATACAAACCGTGAGGTAGTGAATGACTCTTTGCCACTTGACAAGTTCCACACCTTTTAAGTATGTCTTGAATGTCTCTCTCCATAGCTGGCCAATAATAATGCTCTCTTAGCATGATGACAGTCTTGGTTTCTCCGTAGTGTCCAGCTAATAATCGTCCATGAACTTCTCTGATTAATAGCTCTCTTGTACTACACCTTGGTACACACAGCCGTGTACCCTTGAATAGAAAACCTTCCTGAATATGAAAATCTCCTTTGAGGTGTTTAGAACATTCAGCATATAGTGCCCCAAAGTCTTCATCATTGTCATATAAAACCTTTAGATGCTCAAAACCAAGTATGCAAGCATCTAATTGGAATAATAAGAGATACCTTCGTGATAGAGCATCGGCACCTTGATTAAGTTTACCTGATTTGTGCTTGATGGTGAAGTGATATGATTGCATAAACTCAACCCATTTGGCGTGCCTAGAGTTTAACGTATGCTGCCCCTGTATATACTTCAATGCTTCATGGTCAGAATACAAGATAAACTCGCTAGCAATGAGATAATGATTCTAGTGCTCTAAACATCTCACAATAGCATAAAACTCTTTATCATAGGTGGAATACTTTCTTCTAGATTCACATAACTTCTCACTAAAGAAGGTTAGGGGTTTACCTTCTTGCATAAGAACTCCACCAACACCTACACCAGAGGCATCACATTCAACTTCAAAGATCTTACCAAAGCATGGTAAAGCTCGGACCGGTGCTTGAGTAAGCTTTGAGTTGATATCTTCAAAGGCAGATTGAGCTTTAGGAGTCCATATAAATGATGTACCTTTGATTACTTCAGTCATAGGAGCCATAATAGTGCTAAAACCACGAATAAATCTCCTGTAGAATGAAGCAAAATCATGAAAAGCTCTAACATCATGTATGCTCTTAGGTATAGGCCAAAACCAAATGGCTTTTACCTTACTTTCATCTGCCTTTATACCATCTTCAGTCACAATATGACCAAGAAATGTAAATTCATGAGTGAAAAAAGCACACTTCTTAAGGTTACCAAATAATTTCTCACGTTCTAAGATAAGCATAACTTGAGTTAGGTGATCTTGATGCTCATGCTCATTCTTAGAATAAATCAGAATGTCATCAAAGTAAACTACTACAAACTTGCCAATGTAAGGTCTAAACACTTGGTTCATCAACCTCATGAAAGTACTAGGTGCATTAGAAAGACCAAAAGGCATTACCAACCACTCATAGAGTCCACCTTTTGTCTTGAAAGCTGTCTTCCATTCATTACCTTCTCTAATTCTGATTTAGTAGTAGCCACTTCGAAGATCAATCTTTGAAAACACCTTAGAGCCATATAACTCATCTAGCATATCTTCAAGTCTTGGTATGGGATACCTGTACTTGATTGTAATCTTGTTAATGGCCCTGCTATCAACACACATTCTCATTGCTCCATCCTTCTTTGGTACTAGAAGAGCTGAAACGGCGCATGGACTCAAAGACTCTCGAATTAAGCCCTTTTTCTGCAATTCTGCAACTTGTCTTTGAATCTCATTAGTATCTTTTGGGTTTATCCTATATGCAGGCTTGTTAGGTAGGATGGAACCAGGAATAAGATCAATGTGGTGTTGAATATCTCTCTTTGGAGGCAAACCCATGGGGATCTCCTCAGGGAATACATGACAGAAATTTTCAATGAGTGTCTTTGCAATAGGATGAGTGGGCATCATATTTTCTGGTTCATCTTGGACAATTAATATCCACTCTTTAAAGGCCTTAAACTCATGTTGAGAAGCCTTTAGGATAGGTTCACTCGCGGACAATAGGCAATCAATGTGTTTAGGCTTTTTTTGTGGTTGAATTTCGTGGAGCTTGGAAGGGGATAAAGGGGCTAGGGTGATTTTCTTGCCATCTTTGGAAAATGAATAGGTATTAAGGTAACCATTATGCATAACCTTTCGGTCATACAACCATGGTCTCCCTAAAAGTATATGACATGCTTCCATAGGAATAACATCACACCATAACTCATCTTGATAATTCTTTCCAATGGAAAAGGAAATCAAATAATGAGAGTTCACCTGAATTCCCTTGCTTTGATTTAGCCATTGGATGTTGTATGGATGTGGATGAGTCATTGTTTGTAGCCCTAGTTTCTCAATCATGCTTAGAGAAACTACATTAGCACAACTTCCTCCATCAATGATCAAAGAACATATCTTTCCTGGAGTGGTACATCAAGTATGAACGATATTCTCCCTTTGTTCATCTTTAGCTCATTTCTGATTGCTTAGAACTCTTCTTAGGACTAAGAGCTCACCTTCATCTGCTTCTTCAATAACTTCATCTTGGGTTTGTTCAGTTTCTAGCTCACTTTCTACCTCGTTTTCTTCCTCTTCAAAGTCTTCCTTCACGGTAGTCCACTCAGCCAAAGTAATAACTTTTCTGTTTGGACATTCCGAGGCAATATGAGCAAGCCCTTGACATTTGAAACACCTTCTGTAGCTCATGGGATTAGGGTTAGGCCAAAATGGGGTTGCTGGAGCCTTTTGAGGAGCCATGGTTCTTTGTGGATTAGAGGGAAAGGGAATTTGTGGCCTAGTATGTGGGTTGGAACTCCCCTTGTTAAAAGGTTGGTTCCGATTGAAAGGCTTTGTGTTTGAAGATTTTTAAGGCTGTTTAGCCTTCTTTTATTGTTCCACCTTGTGAGCTAATACACAAACATCATCAAAAGAAGCATAGGCCTGTAATTCCACCACATTAGAATACCTAGGATCAAGACCTCCCAAGTATCTAACTATGGTTTGTTCTTTAGGTTCTTGTATGTCACATTTAATCATTAATTTCTCAAACTCACGAGTATACTCTTCAACATTCATAGTACCTTGAGTGAGATTATGAAATTGAGAATAACAATCTTGGACATAAGTAGGTGGGAGAAACCGTGCCTTAAGCTTAGCTTTCATCTTTTCCCAAGTATGGATTCTTGCTTTTCTTTCTCTAAACCTCTTAGCATTCAAGTTTGTCCACCATAAGGATGCATACTTTCAAAGTCTTAAGGCCACCAACTTGACCTTCTTATCATCAGGAATATCTTTATATTTAAAGACTCCTTCAATAGTATTTAACCAATCAATAAACTCTTCAGGATCAAGTTTACCTTCAAATTCAGGAACTTCAACTCTGAACTCATTGGTATTGGCTTGATTCTGTGACTCTCTTCTAGTCATCTTAGGCATTTCTTCTTCATTTGATGAATTAACGTCACGGCTGTAAACTTGTTCACGTGCCCTAGGTTTAGATTGAAGAGTTTCTTCATTCATCCTTTGCTTTTGCTTTATGAATGAACCCAATTGCTTCCTTAGATATTCGTTCTGTGCTTGAGCCTCTTGGTTTCTTTGTGAGTCTTCTTGGATTTTACTTGCCAAGAACTCATTTTTCTTCATCAATGCTTCAAACCTTTCTTCTAAAGACATGCTGGTTGAAGACATGTTGGAATTAGAAGAGAAAATCAGCTTGTGGAGGAGGGAAATGAATGATTTGTGGAAGTGGGAGGGTATGCTAGGCCAAGGTGAAACCTTTGCTCTGATACCAAATATGATGTATGTCTCAAGGGGAGAAGGAACCCAAGCTAACACACATCAAAGAAAGCCAAAAACTCAAGGTTTGTCTCGGCCACAAGTGGCACGGTCATGCCTATGTGTACGGGTAGGCCGTGCCAAGTTGCTGCCTGGCCGTGACTGAAAATCCTCACTTTGCACGGTTGGAGGTGCTTTGAAATGGAGATGTTTGCTAGATCTTTTGGAGTAATTTTGGGCATGAATATGGATGGAATGGAGAGTATGAAGGATGTGAGAGTGAGGGAATATGATGGAGTTTCAAAGTGAAAGATTATTAACTCAAAACTCAAGCTAATAACCTCACCTTAATCCACCCTTAATCCAGTTGCTTCAAACAAAGATAGGACAGACTAAACTCAAAGAATGGATACAGAAATGCCACCAATCCTGAGTCCAGGGCCCTTAATCTTGATTAAGATACAGATATCACCACTTAATTAAGGCTAAGACTTGACTTGAACACCACCTTAATTGGCCTAATTAAGGATATGCAAGCAAGATTTGAAGAGAGAAAGCTATAAGCTCTCAAACTAAAATTTCATATATCAAAGCTGAATTGAATCACCAAGGGGCCGTGTTTCCCTTTGTATACATGCCTAGCAAGCACACAACTAAGCTAGCACCTCACTAACCTTTCCTTCCTAGTTAATTAGGCTAACCATACCCGGTTAGAGTTAACCAGTTACAAATCATGTTCTAGCTAGCTTAATTACATTCTTAGCATTAAGGAAAGCAAGACAAATGATGTTTACAATATGCTTAGCTTAAACAATCAGAAACTCAGCTATCTTGCATGTGCACAGCCGTAAAGGGAGAGGCACTTTTCGGCTAGCTAATGAGAAGCAAGGAGCATCCTCTTCTGCTGCTCTTCTCTTATTGGTTGATCTTCTCAAGGTTGCAGCCTATCATTGATACTATGGGACATGTGCCAAGCCTTGAGGAGTGTGCCATATCGGCTGAGTTGAAGGAAACCCACCGGTGAAGGCAAAAACACACCGGCAGCTCAAACCGAGTTCAAGATAGTTTTTAGCCGGTTTTTGTGACTGAGTTTAACCATGACAAAAGTGAGTATGACTCGGGTTTTAGACCATGGGGGAAAAGTTTAGGATGTGTATAAACCCCCCCCAACCAAGAAATTAAGGTTAAACAAAGTCTAAGTGGGGTAATCAAACTCAAAACATTAAACCGTGCAGATTGGGTGCTAATCTGGCCGGTTTAGCAAAACACCTTGTTCTACCTTTCTTCGATTTGTATGATGGGGAATTAATGTTGGGACATGAAAGGAGACATCTTGAGGTTTACCAAAATGCAAAAATTAGGGACTTAAGCCGCAAGGTGGCTTAGGAAATCAAGTGCACAAAACCGGGCAAATTCTGGTTCTTCACCCCGTGTGCACTCGCTTGACTTTCTTGGACAATTTGGACCAATGCTTGTATTTTGGAGCTTGTGTTGGACCTTGATTGACTTGTTGGATCTTCTTCATTGTCTATGGTGGTGGGGACTGCATCAGTCTCTCAACCAAGAGAATCTAAATGTAGAAGAGGACATTAGAGAGTTTGGACAAATTTAAATACGGGTTGGCTTGGATGAACAATCCGAACTCAAATTACTAGGTACATCAAAGGATTATTACTTGGCATTACTAACAAGGTGGATTTATAACCTTACTTATTCTTTAATGATGCCTGCCATCTAGCTATCAAGGTTGCGAAGCAATTTAAGGGTTGAAAACCCCTTCAAACCACTTCCTCTATTTATCGTTTAAGTACGCCCAAGAGTTACTCCACCTACTGCCCTTACACCCATCAAAACTCTTGAAAAGGGTAAAGGGATTGCTAGTGGATCACCAAAGAGATTAGAGGGTAAAAATTGTTTTAAATGTCATGGTTATGGACACTTTGAAGCGGATTTTCCTAACCAAAGGACTCTCACCATAAGAGGCATATAAGAAATTAATGCTATTGAAGAAGCTACTAGTGAAGAAGAAATAGAGGATGGGGATCAAACTTTGATCACTGTAGATGTTGGTGAACTCTTGTTGATTTGGAGAGCACTGCATGTCCAAGAGGCTCCTTGTGAGCCAAGCCAAAGGGAGCAAATTTTACATACCCAATCTAGTATCGGAGGTAAGGTGTGTGAGCTCATAATTGATGGAGGAAGTTGCACCAATGTAACTTTTACAACACTCATTAACAAACTTTAATTACCTATCAAGGTGTGTCCCAGCCCTTATTCTCTCCAATGGCTCAAATAAGCGAGCAAGGTAATTCTAGGCAAGGACTTATTGCATTTTTGCTTGGTTCATATTGTGGTGAAGTACTATGTGATGTTCTTCCCATGGATGCATGTCATTTGTTGCTTATAGACCATGGTTGTTTGATAATCATGTGATTCATGATGGATATGCCAACACTTATGCATTCAAGTACATGGGTTGTAATCTTACTTATACACAGCTATCTTCACCTAAACTCCTCCAATCTAAGCCTAGGAAAGAAAGTGAGAAAAGTCTATTTGTGAGTGAAACATGGGTGGAGAGACCATTAGTAAGAGAGAACCTTTATTTGGATTACTTATGGTAGAATTAAACACAACTGAGGGAGTGAAATTCATACATCCTTTAGCTCAATTACCCTTGAAAGAGTTTCAGGATGTATTCCACAATTATTTACCCCTGGCGCTCCCTCCTTTAAGAGGAATTGAGTATCAAATTCATCTCCTATTGGGTGCTTCTTTGCTAAACAATCTAGCCTATAGGTGTAATCCTAATGAGTCAAAAGAGCTTCAATGAGAAGTCTAAGAGTTGCTTGATCATGGGTACATTAGGGAAAGATTGAGTCTATGTTTGTCTCCCACCCTTTTGGTACCCAAGAAGGATGGCGCTTGGTGTATGTGTGTCGATTCTAGGGCCATAAACAACATCACCATCAAATATCAATTCCCTATTCCTCGATTGCATGATATGCTTGATGAGTTACAAGCGTCCAATGTCTTTTTTAAAATTGACCTCTGGAGTGGCTATCACCAAATTAGAAGGAAAGAAAAAGATGAGTTGGAAACCACTTTTGTGACCAAATATGGGTTACATGAGTGGCTTGTGTTGCCGTTTGGTCTATCTAATGCTCCTAGCAGTTTCATGAGGCTTACAAATGAGGTCTTGAAGCCATTCATTAGGAAGTTTGTTGTGGCGTATTTTGATGATATTTTGGCGTCTAGTTGTGGTGAAATGTCTAATGTGGAGCATCTTTCTTAATTGTTCCAAGTATTTTAACAACAAAAGTTATATATCAAACTTGAGAAGTGTGAACTATTTAGTCCTTAAGTTGTCCATCTTGGCTATGTTATATTTGGTGAGGGAATTCATATTGATGAATCTAAAGTTGAGGCTATCAAGAGTAGGCCTACTCCTACCTGCATCACAGAAGTGTAAAGCTTTAATGGGTTAGCCTCTTTCTACCATCGGTCCATCAAAGACTTTAGCTCCATTACGGCTCCCTTGACTGAATGCATGAAAAAAGGAAGCTTTGAGTGGACAAATGTGGCCCAAAGGGCCTTTGAAACCATTAAAGATATGCTTTATTTGGCTCCTATCTTAGCTCTTCCTAACTTCAATCTTCTATTTAAAGTTAAGTGTGATGCTAGTGGTGCTGGGGTTGGTGCAATTCTCACTTAAGCTAAGCGTTCTCTAACTTTCTTAAGTGAGAAGTTGAATGGTTCGAGGCTCAACTACTCCACATATGATAAGGAACTCTATGCCATTGTTAGGGCTTTGGAACATTGGAGTCATTACCTCAAGCCCAAGCTCTTTGTGCTCCATTTGGACCACAAGACATTGTTCTATATCAATGGTCAATACAAGTTGAACTCAAGACATACCAAATAGGTCGATTCATTCAATCTTTCACCTTTTCTTGTAAGCATAAGAGTGGGAAAGAGAATGTTGTGGCTAATGCCTTATCAAGGAGATGTGCTCTCCTTTCAGTCCTTGAAGCCAATGTTCTTAGATTTCATTCCATCAAAACTCTATACCACGAGGTTGAAGACTTCAAGGAAGTCGGGGAGAATCCTTATAACTTTGGGTCTTTCACTCTACAAAATGTTTTTCTCTTCAAAGGAAACAAGCTTTGCATCCCTAAAAGTCTTCTAATAGGCTTGGTTGATAAGGAGGCCCATGGAGGAGCCTTAGCCGGTCATTTTAGCATTGGCAAGACCATTGAGATACTTAAGGATCATTTTTATTAGCCCAACATAGGTGGGGATATTCATAAAGTTATCTCAAGATGCAAAATTTGTCACATGTCTGAGAGTCATTTCCATCAAGGTCTCTACACTCGTCTTCCGATCCCCTCAAGGCCTTGGCATAAGATTAGCATAGACTTTATTGTGGCCTTTCTAAGAACCCCTTAGGGAAAAGATGCTATCATGGTAGTGGTGGATCAATTCTCCAAGATGACTCACTTCATTGTATGCTACAAAAGTGATGATGCCACCTACATTGCGGAGCTCTTCTTTTAAGAAATTATGAGGGTCCATGGTATTCCGAGAACCATCATCTCGGATAGGGATTCCAAATTTCTATCTCACTTTTGGAGATCCTCAAACCGATGGACAAACGGAGGTGACAAATAGAAATCTTACAACCTTGCTAAGGGGTATGGTAAGTAAGAATTTAAGGAATTGGGATGTCAAGCTTGCTCATGCCGAATTCGCATACAATAGGGCTCCTTTCTATGCTACCTCTCACTCTCCCTTTGAAGTGTGCTATGTTCTTAATCCTCTTACTCCCATTGATCTTATACCCATTACCCAAGAATCAAGGGTGAGTTTTGAGGCTGAAAGAAGAGATAAAGAAATGAAGAAGCTACATGAGCAAGTGAGGGCACAAATTGAAAAAGTGAATAAGCAATACAAGCAAAAGGGCAACAAGAATCGGCCACACCTTGAGTTCAAATTGAGTGATCTTGTATGGTTACATTTGAGGATGGAAAGGTTCCCCTTAAGAAGGAAGAACAAGCTCATTGCTAGAAGAGATGGTCCATACAAGGTGGTACAAAAAGTGGGAGAGAATGCATACATGATTGAACTTCCGATAGATATACAAATATTCGCCACCTTTAATGTTGGGTATCTCACTTCTTACCTTGCAAACAATGAAGAACATGATGAAGACTTGAGGAGAAATCCTCTTTAAGGGGGAGGCGTTGATGCGGAGCAACTCTTGAGCTTGGGCTTACTCTCACTAGTGAGGGTCATGGACCAAGTTGGCCCAATATTGACCCTTGGTCAAGGACTAGGTCCCCCTTAGTTAATATTGACTTGGTATTGTTAAAAAGCTCCAAGTAGGGTGAGGAAAGGTAGTTGGACTAATTATAGCCATAAATAAGGAGTTAACCACTTAATCCTCCCAACACCACCTCATTAGCTTATTTTCAGTTTCTGGGTAAGATACCTTGCTTTATTTCTAGCTCAAATTTAGAAAGGCAAATAAGCTCTGAGTTCTGTAAATTATAGATGGATGGAAAGCTCAGAGGTTCTATTTTTTGACAAATCTTGAATCACACTCAAGCACCAACTATTGAGGATGTTATCGGATAAATATCGAACAAGGGTTAGTCTAAGATTGGGAATTGTATAGGTCTGATTATGGGCTTAATTAAGAAGGTTACAGCAGTAATTTTGAAGATTAATCAACATAATATGATTCTTTAAACACAAGGGAACATTAAATAAGTGGTGTCACCTCATTTAGAGGAGTGCAGCCTACTCATGGCTCTCTAGAAGATGAGGATGAATCCTGGAAAGTGCAGCTTATAGTGATTGTAATAATGTTAAGCATCTTGATTTATTTTCCTAAGATATTTTGTAAGCCTCCTATTGATCCACTTGTCCTACTAATGTATAGCTAATTTTTCATCTCATTGTGCATTTATAGACCCAATTACCTCTAAGAAAAATCAGATTTGATGAATGATATGATAGCTTAAAGCTTGGTTTTTCTCAAAATCTCAAATTCTTTATCTCTCTTAGGAGGGTGATGATCTGAGTCTTCCCTTTATCTAATCCTTGGTGTTAGGGCTTTCGAGGGTTAGAGGGAGGATTGATTTATTTGCTTGCTACCTATTACAAGTGTTGAATATGTTCTATTAGAGGCTTTCTTATTTGTGAATTCTCTATCTCATTCTTGGTTCTTTGGAGAGATTGGTCTCTAACATCCATTGGGCTTACCTATATGCATTTCATTCCTTTATTTAGGCAAATGGAATTCTCTATGCATAAGATAACTCATAAAAAAGACGCTCTAGACTGTATTGGTTGACCCGCAACTCAAAAAATTGAAATATGTCCATTTGTATTTCAAAAGAACATGAAACACACTTAACCTATATTTTATCCGAACTCGAAAACACCCAACCCATATTTATCCTACCCACCCAAACTGATAGGTGCATGTGTGTGTGTGTGTGTGTGTGTGTGTGGGTGTGTGTGTGTGTATCTATATATGCATGTATATATGTGTGTGTGTGTGTGTGTGTGTGCGCGTGTGTGTGTGTGTATGTGTGTACTAATACACTAAAATTAGAGAACTTACGTGCTATTTTTAGTTGTTTATCAATTATATAGACTATTAGAAGATGTGGTGGATGTATGAGTTTAGCGTTTAAGTTAGTAAGTTGAGTAATTGTGAAAACTTTACCACGACCAACTAAAACCATAGATAATTACTAAATAATTGTGATGGTTAATTTGGAAAGGTGGTTATGGGTCATGCATGATTGAGAGGAGATTCTTGAAGAAGGGAAATATCTCCTCCAAGAATGGTGTGAATGTTGTGATCATAAGCATAATGATTAAATTTAGACAAAAGTTGGCATAATGGGGTGTCTTGAAGCCAAAAGTGTTTATTTGAATCATCAAAGAGCCACACCAAGGTATTAGTAGGTCTAGGGTATGTGTGACAGAAACTTTCCTAATGTTGTTTGTTTAAGAAAGAGTCGTTTACGGGCGGAGTGAGTGTTTAAAGAATTTAATGTATAACTAAGAAAATAAATCGAGAGAGGTAGAGCCAAAAGGGGAGGTTGACGAAGAATTAATAATGTGGAACAGTTGCTTTTTTTTAGGCTATAAATACAAAGAATTGGTTGAAATTAATAATTCTTTAAATTTTATGAGGCCATGGTGACACGAGCTAAGTTTCCCCAAACCTTTGGCAGTGGCATGTGGGCTAAGAAAGAGATTAAGGCATCCTTCCAAATATAGTGGTAAGGAAAGGCTTGTTGGCCAAATAAAGGGTTATAAATACATTTTTGCAACTCCGTTCTCTTTTCTTTTAACAGTAGTGGGATTCAATGCTGTACCATTAATAGAAACAATTTCCCTAATAAAGGAAATTATGATTAAGTGCCCGTATGTAACACCCCCAGCCCCTAGGCCAGAAGCGTTATGCTTTCCTAACTTCTTACTTAATTCCTGGGATGAAACGGATAGAATTCCCCCTAAAAACTGACCATTTTCAGGCTAAAAGCCTTACAATAAGTCCCTGTAAATCAACAGAAGCGCAAACATTTGAAACATAGCTCAACGGCCACACGCCGGAGTTCATAACTCAACGACCCACTCGCTCGGAGTACACCAACTAGATTGATTCATGAATAAAGAAAAAATGGAAGATACAACTCAATGGTTAACAAAACTAGAATATTAAGATTTACATCGCAAAACATAACTAAATTAAACCAAGAAGACATCTAACTAACTTGATGGCTGGCTCAGACGGCCATACAGAGCGACCTTTATACCATATGCATTACATGAACTAGAATAATCGTTTATAGACCTTTATTAACTAAGAGTACATTACATGACTTCATTAAACGCGTAAGATCCCTTTAAATGAGCACATATGACGCCTTGTAAGCAACAATAGGTTCCTTCTGGACTTATCTGACTCAACTTCTTCCCGTCAGACAGAAAACCTGGGGAAAAGGGGAAAGAGTAATGGAATGAGCAACCACACATTCAGTGAGTGTCCCCCAACCCCCTGAAAACCAAAACTGTTGCAAGCAATACTATCTTTACTAGTCATATATCACGTTTCCATACTTTACTATCATAATAGATATTCATAGAACCTTTATGGGAGGATCACTAAACATAAACTTCACTTCGACCCCTCAGTCATATTTCTAGGTTTCTTAATGATAGAGTTCTTTACTAGCAAGCGGTTAGGCACGTGAGTAAGCATCGAAGGCTAAGTATAAGGATCGTTTCTTTTCATAACATAACTTCCTAACACTCCATCTAAACTACACATGAACTCTCAATCATATGATGTGTATATAAGATTATCCCTTTTCATAAATACACTTTTCTTGGCATTTCATTCATATAATATATACATCACACACATAAACACATATCAAGCATTTAAGTACTTTTAAACATCATATTAAGCTATATGACACCCTCGCATGCTATTCATATAACAACGTTCATTCTTTTAGGAAGGGACGCCTTCATTCATGGAATTTTTAACGTGCTATAACTTTCTTTCTCATCTCATACACTTTAAAACAGACAGATTTGCTATAGATAAGAATGATGCCACATAAGATTAGAATCCACGTTCAAACATGCTTGAGGATCGTTTCATAATTCATTCATTGAAAGCTTTCTTTCTTTCGTTGAAAATGTTTTCTTAGTCTTCAAAGGAAGTTTCATTTCATTTGGTCGTATAATGACCCTTATAAGCTTTCCGTACATCATTCTATATAGCCTTTTGGGCCCATAAAAAATAACTTCCTTTCCTTTTTAATTGTTTAAAAATGGCAAAGGGCCAATTGCTTTCCTTATCTTAGTATGAAAGTACTTCTGGCATAAGATCATTACAGGGTGCTGATTGGGTGAGAACTATTCTCGACCCCATAGTGAGACCTAACGCTCATGCTTAAGCTCTTACTCCCGGGATGGCTACATAAACATATTGGACCATTACCCTCGTCAGGGTCTTCTAGGGTTTCGTAGCACCAGGACGAAATCCCTAGGCAGTCAACATTCATAACACAGTGTCCACAGCACATCTTAGACAACTACCCTCGTAAGGGTCTTCTAGGGCTTCCTATTACCAGGACGAAATCCCTAGGCAGTCAACATTCATAACATAGTGTCCACAGCACGTCATCTTAGCCACTTAAAGCGTATCGGCCATAACGGCTAGTAATTTTGTGTTTCGAACAATAAAATCATTCAACGTATAATTCCCATCTCCCTTTTGTTAAAAATGTTTTGGGGATTCCTCCCAAACACTATTTGAATAGCTAAAATAGGCCATAGCTCGTTACTAGACATGGCTATTATTCATTTAAAACACATGAAAAGTCATTTGTTAAAACATCACCCTTCCACACACATGTCACATTTTAGACATACAAGAAAAAGGGAATACACATATCACATTTAAACACTTCGTAATCATTTCAACACAATGAGCCACACATGGCCTCGCAATCCACACGATTGCGGTCAACTCACAGCCCGAACTCCCTCCTCACAAGCACCGTACCACAGGACCTCGAACGCTCATAATTCTTTCCTCAAACCATCCAACTACCAACTCGATTCATTGATTTATTGATCACAACATATTATCATATTAGCTTATGAAAAGGGAGTGAGGTTTAGGCTCTTACCTGAGCAACCAGCACTATTCAGCGGTGCGTTACAACAAGCATACATATAGCCACATTTATCCATAAATCGACAACTCTTCATTCAATAAACCAAACATAATTTGATTCTAAACATATACGATACATTTCGAAGCAACTTTCCTAAGCATGAATGTACAGAGAACAGAGGTTCGAGTGAAAACTAAACATATTTCAATAACTTCGAATTTAATTCGTTTATATGCATTAGTTAGTTTAACTCGAGTCGAACCTAAACATGTCCATATAACTTCGAGATTAATTCGTTTAACATGTATTGGCTAAGCTACTTGATTCGGACCCAGACACCCTTCATTTACCTCGAAAATTAGCTCATTTGCATGCTTTGGTTAATTAATTCGAATGGAAGCTAAAGACATTAAAAGAACTTCGATTTTAATCCTTTTTTATATATTAGCTAAATAACTTGAATAGAAGCTAAGCATGTTAATATAACTTCGATATTAATTCTTTTTCATACATTAACTCATTAACTTGAATCGATGCTAAACACGTTAAACTAATTTCGAACTAGTATCTCAAGCATGATTTACATTCATGGATTCGAATCTGTGCTAAACATATCAATCTAACTTCGTTTCTAATTCCTTTTCAAACAATAACTCATTAACTCGATTCGAAGCTAAATACGTTAAATTAACTTCGATTTTAATTCCGTTTCAGATAATAGCTCATTAACTCGATTCGAAGCTAAATACGTTAAATTAACTTCGAATTAACATCTCAAGCATGAATTACATTCATTGTTTCGAATCGACACTAAACACATTTAAATTACTTCGATTTATAATCTTAGGCATAAATTAACCAAATGAATCGAACCTAAACATGAATAGCGCATTTCTTGACATTTCTAACGAATTTAACAAACCCTAACTTGACATGCAACATCAATCTGCTGAAAATTAACTTCGAAAATAATAATAACTTAGGCGGGAGAAACACTCACTGGGATTAGCCTAATTTCAACCTCAAACAGTAAACACCAAATGCTCCCACTCTGCTAAACCCGAACCCTGGCCCGCTAGCTTGAAGACTCGAACCCTAGCCCTTGATTTGGTGACGTTTTTGTCGCATTTAAGGGTGTTGGGGGTCGAATCCGACCCCCAGATTTATAGGGGAGGCCGAACCCGGTGTGGGTGACCGGATTCCGGCACGTGGTGGCGGAATTAGGCGTGGCTGACGCGTGGGTTTCGAGTTGGCTCGGTTGTGTGATGTGGGGAAGGAGGATTGGTGGTGTTTGGGTGGCTGGCGATGCGTGGGTGAGGTCGGATGGCTTCTTCTCTCGCCGGCGACATATGACGGCCGGCGGTGACGCCAGGCGGCGACCGGTGACCCGCGAGAGAGAGAGAGAGAGAGAGAGAGAGAGAGAAGCAGAGAGAGGGAGTGCGAGAAGGAGAGGGGGGGTTCGGGGTCTCCCGTTCCTGACTTCGACCCCCTCTCCCTTTTTGTTTCACTTTTCTTTTTTTTTTTGGCTCAATTAACATCATTCAACTGAATTCCGGTCCTGTACTCGCTAATGGTTAGGCTAAACCCGAATTAAAGCAACCTACAATCAACATTTCAGTTTAAACTTTGGAAATCGGCCAAGTAAAACGGAAAACGATTTTAAAAACTCGGTTTGGCGTTGATTCGATAATTTTATAAATAAGTAGCGTCAATAATAACGTTAATCAAATGATCATTCTTTTTTAATGAATTTAATCGTTAAAAACTCACACAGTTACTAAAAATATGATTTTATAACGTAAAAGCAAGACAGGCAACTTAACGTAAAAATAACGAAGGTGGGTCTTACATTCTTCCCCCCCTTAAAAGAATTTCGTCCTCGAAATTCCAAATCTAAGTTCGGTTTTTCCTAAAATGAACGCACGCAGGCAAGATCTACACAGTGGGTTTCCAAAAGGTTCCATTTTGCAATCACTACTTCTTTTTAAATCAAAAGAAAATTGTCTTATGGTATCCAGTCTCCTCCTTGCCATTCTCTTCAAGCGTCTGCTCGCTCTATTTAGGCGCCGAGGGCAAATCGCATTGAAGTGAGGCAAATGAGTTGACGTGGAAAACCACATTAAACTTATTTCAAAAAGGGATGAGGACTTTGAATCACCTACATACTACTCGTATCATGACAAGGAGTTCTATGCACATGTATCGTTATGGGTTGGCATCCAAGGGTATGACTTCAGGCCGCAACAACAAGGGTCATACCAATTAACCCTGAGACCCCTATGACACTCTAGAGTGATAAGAACAATTCATAGCATCACGTAGGTTCACCTTAGCACAATGACATAGCATAAAATCAATAACTCAACGTTTTTACCCAAGAATTACATGCAACATGAATTAATCCATCCTGTATATGTGGTAAACAACATGAAAGAGTATAACAAGTTCGACCACTATCAATCACGCAAGGATATAACTTGGGAGGTTAAATAACAAGAATATGGGTCGATGCACAGTAATAGGTCCGTACAGATCCACACATCAATTGTATAGGGGAGTAAATATATGGTTTCTGGGTTGTGGTGGGTTTGGTACAAGGTTCTTATAGCTAGTGTTGCCTTTTTACAACTCATACATCATTCTGGTTGTTTATATTGACAACTACACCTCACAACTCAATGAAAGGTTACGGTAAGGGCATCCATATGACCCTTAGTTCAATTGATACATTTAAGGTGCTCGTGAGCAAGCACGTGCGTATGTTGACATATCTTAAGAAACGGTAGAGATGATATGTGAAATGGAGTCGTGTCCAGCCACAAGACAATGGAGTTGGAAAGAAGGCCAACCATGCTAATTATGATATAGTAAGATAGCTTTGGCAGCATGTACGATGGCTAGAGAAGCACCATCCAAGGTTCCCTATGAGATTCGCTGTGCATCATATAAAACTCATTATGCAAACATAATGCCAAATAAGTCAGTCGTATCATGTTAGGACACTTGGTTGAACCTTGCCGGGGGTTGTTTTACGCATATCCATTCATAACCCTTAAAGTCACGCATCCAAGTATGGTCGCAAATACAGTGGCATGCGGTATGGCCCAAGCACAGACGGTACAAGGCAAACAAATGCGATTGTAAACTCCTAAGGCCACAATATCCTTCTACTAAACATATGAGTAATAATCCACTCAATCAATCACAAGATACATAGGACTTAATCATACAGGAGATGAGTAATCTCCGCTACAGTCACGAATATCCCAGCATACCATTCAATGATGCATACAAAGGTAAGTGTTTGAATGCAAAAGGGTCATAGCTATGTAATTATGTTATAGAATATGTGCATAGCCAGCCATTTAATCACAGCATAAAGGCTAAATGCCAGGTAATAATTAGCTAACTATAATTATATGAAGCGACAATTCACGTAGTTTGAATTATTTGGCTAATTTAGTGACGCGCTCAGCCAGAATCAAGTCTAACAAATACCACGTAGTTTATTTGCTAAACCATTCGCTCATAAAACATACAAATGCCCATGCATATCATTCTAAGTGACTATATACCTTCCTAAAGTCTTACGTTGTGCAAAATGTCATGATTATGCTTTGAAACACACACATGTTCACAATCATGCCACACAAGAGGTCACTTACAGGAACATACATGATTGCAATTCTCATTTGTAAGCAAGGGTCAAGGTATGTCTTGAGGCTTGTCAAAATCATTAAAAACTAGCCATCAGTCAGCTAACAGGCGATAAGAACAATAGCATCAATGGTCTTACGAGTACACATTGAAACTTTGCAACATAATTGTCTCATAAGGTAATTGTTGAGGTCCGAGGAGCTCTTAGTATGGATGGAAGGTTCTATCTTCTACCTTAAGGCATTATGGCTTCCGCACGTGGTGTTATTACTTAAGAAACTGCTGAAAAGGGTGTAAATCAGCCTCAAAAGATAACGAGGTGATGCATGTGGTATAACGATTCCAAAGTCTGTCAGGTCATTCCTTACATCTCCACTCTAGGTGTGGTAGGGTTGATATGACCAGGACACTATCAAGTCTATAGTTAAAAAAAAATGGCGTTCCATGTCACTATGAGCATAATGCTTAGCTGACTCGAAGGTAATAGTAGTCATATGTAAGGATGTAAGGAAGACTCCACATGTGAGTGACAATCCAGACTGAGGCCACACCTAAGTGTCAATAACACGTATGGGATAACAATTAGGCAACATAATAAGACCATATCACAACCATCATATTGACATGCGCATAAACAAAGTTCTCGCTTAGTTCCCTTAGCGATTGAGAAACCACATAATTGGGGTATTGTCAAAAAGAAGCTTTTAGTCTAGAGGGGTAATTCTTAGTCGCTTATAACTTGTCATTTATACATCAAGCAACATATGCATCTTGGCGGATAGGCATTCAAAACATTTAGCTGCACATAGAGACTTATAACAGTAGCAGAGACTCGAGTGGGATTATAAAACAAATGCAAGCTTTCAAGTGCGGCATTAAAGCCTAACTGCATAATTAGAAGGGTCTTTCAATGCGAAGTAAACATCTTAATTCATTATTTAGAAAGGTCTCAACTTTCAAAATCTCTAGGTTTTCAAACGAGAAATAGTCCAACTGCCTCTAGCCTATCCCTACCAACCACTAAGTACGTCTACCCACTCCATTACGGGGCCCGAGGAGCAAATCGTACCTTAGGGGCAAGAATATGCTTAGAGTTCAAACTTTCCAATCATTCAATTTCAAACCGTCAAGGAGTATAAGCAAATAAACAAACAACCTTCGATTTGACTAATACTTAACTCATTCATGAGAAAACAAATTACTCGGCTTACACCCTTAACAATTCGTTCGTTCACTCGATTAGTGAGCTCGCTCGAGCAGTACCTAGCTAGCTAAATACGCTAAGATTCACATTAAATGCACAATTGTAGACCTAGTAGGCACATATCACATCATTATGAACGCGTTCCTATCGAACTATATGAATGCAAGACCCAGGTCGCGGCCTATGGTCGCAGGACCTTTGCTCTGATACCATCAATGTAACACCCCTAGCCCCTAAGCCAGAAGCATTACGCTTTCCTAACTTTTTACTTAATTCCTGGGACGAAACGGATAGAATTCCCCCTAAAAACTGACCATTTTCAGGCTAAAAGCCTTACAATAAGTCCCTGTAAATCAACGGAAGCGCAAACATTTGAAACATAGCTCAACGGCCACGCGCCGGAGTTCATAACTCAACGAGCCACTCGCTCGGAGTACACCAACCAGATTGATTCATGAATAAAGAAAAAATGGAAGATACAACTCAATGGTTAACAAAACCGGAATATTAAGATTTACATCGCAAAGCATAACTAAATTAAACCAAGAAGACATCTAACTAACTTGATGGTTGGCTCAGACGGCCATACAGAGCGACCTTTATACCATATGCATTACATGAACTAGAATAATCGCTTACAGACCTTTATTAACTAAGAGTACATTACATGACTTCATTAAATGCGTAAGATCCCTTTAAATGAGCACATATGATGCCTTGTAAGCAACAACAGGTTCCTTCTGGACTTATCTGACTCAACTTCTTCCCGTCAGACAGAAAACCTGGGGAAAAGGGGAAAGAGTAATGGAATGAGCAACCACACGCTCAGTGAGTGTCCCCCAACCCCCTAAAAACCAAAACCGTTGCAAGCAATACTATCTTTACTAGTCACATATCACGTTTCCATACTTTACTATCATAATAGATATTCATAGAACCTTTATGGAAGGATCACTAAACATAAACTTCACTTCGACCCCTCAGTCATATTTCTAGGTTCCTTAATGATAGAGTTCTTTACTAGCAAGCAGTTAGGCACGTGAGTAATCATCGAAGGCTAAGTATAAGGATCTTTTCTTTTCATAACATAACTTCCTAACACTCCATCTAAACTACACATGAACTCTTAATCATATGATGTGTATATAAGGTTATCCCTTTTCATAAATACACTTTTCTTGGCATCTCACTCATATAATATATACATCACACACATAAACACATATCAAGCATTTAAGTACTTCTAAACATCATATTAAGCTATATGACACCCTCGCATGCTATTCACATAACAACGTTCATTCTTTTAGGAAGAGACGCCTTTATTCATGGAATTTTTAACGTGCTATAACTTTCTTTCTCATCTTATACACTTTAAAACAGACAAATTTGCTATGGATAAGAATGATGCCACATAAGATTAGAATCCACGTTCAAACATGCTTGAGGATTGTTTCATAATTCATTCATTGAAAGCTTTCTTTCTTTCGTTAAAAACGTTTTCTTAGTCTTCAAAGGAAGTTTCATTTCATTTGGTCGTATAACGACGCTTATAAGCTTTTCATACGTCATTCCATATAGCCTTTTGGGCCCATAAAAAAGAACTTCCTTTCCTTTTTAATTGTTTAAAAATGGCAAAGGGCCAATTGCTTTCCTTATCTTAGTACGAAAGTACTCCTGGCATAAGATCATTACAGGGTGCTGATTGGGTGAGAACTATTCTTGACCCCATAGTGAGACCTAACGCTCACGCTTAAGCTCTTACTCCTGGGATGGTTACATAAACATATTGGACCAGTACCCTCATCAGGGTCTTCTAGGGTTTCCTAGTACCAGGACGAAATCCCTAGGCAGTCAACATTCATAACATAGTGTCGACAGCATATCTTGGACAACTACCCTCGTAAGGGTCTTCTAGGGCTTCCTATTACCAGGACGAAATTCCTAGGCAGTCAACATTCATAACATAGTGTCCACAGCACATCATTTTAGCCACTTAAAGCGCATCGGCCATAACGGCTAGTAATTTTGTGTTTCGAACAATAAAATCATTCAACGTATAATTCCCATCTCCCTTTTGTTAAAAACGTTTTGGGGATTCCTCCCAAACACTATTTGAATAGCTAAAATAGGCCATAGCTCATTACTAGCCATGGCTATTATTCATTTAAAACACATAAAAAGTCATTTGCTAAAACATCACCCTTCCACACACATGTCACATTTTAGACATACAAGAAAAAGGGAATACACATATCACATTTAAACACTTCGTAATCATTTCAACACAATGAGCCACACATGGCCTTGCAATCCACACGATTGCGGTCAATTCACAATCCGAACTCCCTCCTCACAAGCACCGTACCACAGGACCTCGAACGCTCATAATTCTTTCCTCAAACCATCCAACTACCAACTCGATTCATCGATTTATTAATCACAACATATTATCATATTAGCTTATGAAAAAGGGGTGAGGTTTAGGCTCTTACCTGAGCAACCAGCACCATTCAGCGGTGCGTTACAACAAGCGTACATATAGCCACATTTATCCATAAATCGACAACTCTTCATTCAATAAACCAAACATAATTTGATTCTAAACATATACGATACATTTCGAAGCAACTTTCCTAAGCATGAATGTACAGAGAACAGAGGTTCGAGTGAAAACTAAACATATTTCAATAGCTTCGAATTTAATTCGTTTACATGCATTAGTTAGTTTAACTCGAGTCGAAACCTAAACATGTTTATATAACTTCGAGATTAATTCGTTTAACATGTATTGGCTAAGCTACTTGATTCGGACCCAGACACCCTTCATTTACCTCGAAAATTAGCTCATTTGCATGCTTTGGTTAATTAATTCGAATGGAAGCTAAAGACATTAAAAGAACTTCGATTTTAATCCTTTTTTATATACTAGCTAAATAACTTGAATAGAAGCTAAGCACGTTAATATAACTTCGATATTAATTCTTTTTCATACATTAACTCATTAACTTGAATCGATGCTAAACACGTTAAACTAATTTCGAACTAGTATCTCAAGCATGATTTACATTCATGGATTCGAATCTGTGCTAAACATATCAATCTAACTTCGTTTCTAATTCCTTTTCAAACAATAACTCATTAACTCGATTCGAAGCTAAATACGTTACATTAACTTCGATTTTAATTCCGTTTCAGATAATAGCTCGTTAACTCGATTCGAAGCTAAATACGTTAAATTAACTTCGAATTAACATCTCAAGCATGAATTACATTCATTGGTTCGAATCGACGCTAAACACATTTGAATTACTTCGATTTACAATCTTAGGCATAAATTAACCAAATGAATCGAACCTAAACATGAATAGCACATTTCTTGACATTTCTAACGAATTTAACAAACCCTAACTTGACATGCAATATCAATCTGCTGAAAATTAACTTCAAAAATAGTAATAACTTAGGAGAGAGTAACACTCACTGGGATTAGCCTAATTTCAACCTGAAACAGTAAACACCAAATGCTCCCACTCTGCTAAACCCGAACCCTGGCCCGCTAGCTTGAAGACTCGAACCCTAGCCCTCGATTTGGTGTCGTTTTCGTCGCATTTAAGGGTGTTGGGGGTCGAATCCGACCCCCAGATTTATAGGGGAGGCCGAACCCGGTGTGGGTGACCGGATTCCGGCACGTGGTGGCGGAATTGGGCGTGGCTGACGCGTGGGTTTCGAGTTGGCTCGGTTGTGTGACGTGAAGAAGGAGGATTGTTGGTGTTTGGGTGGCTGGCGATGCGTGGGTGAGGTCGGATGGCTCCTTCTTTCGCCGGCGACATATGACGGCCGGCGGTGACGCCAGGCGGCGACCGGTGACCCGCGAGAGAGAGAGAGAGAGAGAGAGAGAGAGAGAGAGAGGGAGTGCGAGAAGGAGAGGGGGGTTCGGGGTCTCCCGTTCCTGACTTCGACCCCCTCTCCCTTTTTGTTTCACTTTTCTTCTTTTTTTTTGGGCTCAATTAACATCATTCAACTGAATTCCAGTCCTGTACTCGCTAATGGTTAGGCTAAACCCGAATTGAAGCAACCTACAATTAACATTTTAGTTTAAACTTTGGAAATCGGCCAAGTAAAACGGAAAACGATTTTAAAAACTCGGTTTAGCGTTGATTCGATAATTTTATAAATAAGTAGCGTCAATAATAACGTTAATCAAATAATCATTCTTTTTAATGAATTTAATCGTTAAAAACTCACACAGTTACTAAAAATACGATTTTATAACGTAAAAGCAAGACAGGCAACTTAACGTAAAAATAACGAAGGTGGGTCTTACACCGTAATTCAGAACCATCAAAAAGGAAGGTGTTTTGACTATTAAGTTCACTAAACCCCTTATTAGGCAAGCCTCTGAATACTATTAAGATTAACTTATTCAATTATAATCAATTTCATTAAATAGTCCATTTTGGACATAAATTGTGGGGCCACCCAACCATCGAATGAGCGAAGGTAACTCATTAGATAAGGAGAGCATCATATGATGTAGGTTTTTTGCATATACCTTTACAAAGTTCATTCTTCTTTTATCCAAAGCAACTAAATATGACATTTTCTTTATGGCAATATATCCATTTAGTTTTTCCTATCCACACCGAAGAGCCCTCCCAAATTGGGAGTTAGTGACTATCAAAACCAATTACAATTCAAACATGGCTAATGCCAACCGGCTTCGGTCGATCAGACTTCCTGATTAGTTTAGGTATGCACATATGAATGGAGATAATCCTCATGACCATGATTATCCATAATAAGGGTTCAACCAGATAATAATTATCACAACATTAATTTCACTATTTATGTCCTTCGATTATTTCAAAATAAAAAGAATTGAAATCCACATACTCACAAAATTTTCAAAATTGTTTTTATTATGTAAGGGTATATGCACTGGGCTTTCCTAATTATTTTGTTGCTTGTTTTGTTTTTGTTTTTTTAGGGAAGGTGTATACTTCCATCAAAGTTAAGGGGAATAAGAAGTCATGTATGATTTCGTGCGAAGTTGAGTCAGGGAACATAGAGGCTCACAATAACAGTCCAGCCAGCAAGAAAGTCTTTTTTTTTTGGGGGGGGTCTAAGTAGCTTTAAAGATGTGACATACTCTAAGTGTGTGCTATTTTACTTTGACTTATTTTGAAATTAGGTAGGACTCCGTGGTATGCTTGGTTTTATAATGAGATGTAATATCATAACATGCTTACGTAATCAGATGGTCTCGTTTGTTGGGTACTTAGATTTTTGTATTGCCTAATCCCTAAGGGACAGAGGTAACATTTCAAGCTTTGCTTTCTCCATTACGCGTAACCCTAATTGTTTGGGATATTTGGGACTAATCTAGGGGTTATAAGGCTTAGTGTGTTCCATTAAGTCACATTTCCAGTTAAATTAGGGAACCTATTAAGATTAAATCTAATAAGACTAGGAGTTGGTCTCCTTTTCTAAGGTTAAGTTGACTTATTCATCTGCTATAAAATAGGGCTACCCTATAGGGTTAAAGACATTCATTTGGTATCACAAAATTAGCATCAAGTATTCCTCAGTTAGTTGGAAGCAGTTAGATATGAGAGGCCATCATTGTGAGCGTTGAAAGGTTATGAGGAAGCTTTACAAATTTGAGAGGTTAAATCCTAGGTTTCCTATTAAAGGCATTAAGGATTAATTGATTTGATAGGTTCCCCAAGTAAATCAAGTGGATTATCATAAGGGAAAATTCTATCATTCTCCTATCTTTCTACTTGATTCTTTCTGTTATTGTTTTAATTTCACCATTGCTAAAGATGTAATCTTTAGGTAGCCCTAGCCCGGTATAATTTATTTACTTTACTATTATTTGCATTAGACTAAAAATTGTGTCTTTTGAGTGATTTACTGTAATTTATACTAATGTGCTATATGGTTGTGTCATATTGTCGTTGAAAGCTTTGATGTCTTATATTGAATAGGTAGAGGCTATTAGTGATGACGAACAGTGATATAATGCAGCACAACACATCATTGTACCATCGCTCCTTGATCTAGATCCTTGGTTTGAGACAAAGGATTTAATATGGTCCCCACACTGAAAATCCCTTGGGGGCTATTAAAACCTTTTTGATGTAAAATCAATTTGTTCCTTAGATTGTCCCTATTGGTTTGATTTGCTTCGGAAAGTGATATGATTTGTAAGTTTACGGAAAACTCACTAATACTTCTACGATTTACATAATTGTTTTTGCCTTTTTATTCTTTAAATTTTCACTCTATTTTTGTCTTAATTTTGGTAGAAAAATTCTGATCCAACATAGTGAAACTGTTTCGATCAGGAGCTGGACCTTACTTTGGCCCAGGAACCCGACTTGCATCAAGTAAGCTGCCTTGTTCCTGGAACAGGAGCAGTCACTGTAGTGGAGTAGGATCAGGAAACTAGGCATGATTTTGGTCTAGGAACTGACCGAATTCCTAGATTAGGTCATGGACCTAGTTCTTTGATACAACCTTGCAAATCTACTAGTTTTTTGGAAAAATAAAAATAATAATTAACAGTCAATTTTTTCTGAAAAACAAATATAAATAAAGCATCCAGCAGATTGGGATGATTTGTATAAGAAATCCTTACATCAGCATTCATGCATAATAACCTACTAATCACATTAGAGACTTGGAATTGCTTAAGTAAGAAAAAAAAGAAGGGTTCACTAACCACTTGGCTTGATGGAGGGTGAAGGATGCTCACATGGTAGACTGACCCTCTAAAGCCGATCAGGTGAAGTTATTCATCAGAAATCTCCAACCCACACATAGGCGGCACAGCTACTCATGCCAATTGGGAAGTTCACTACATTGAGAAATATTGGCATGCTAATAGCAGAAGAGTTATCCAAGGAGGCACCTATTAAGACTGGTAGCAATTGGAAAAGTAACTACCAAAACAAGGATAAAAAGGCTAGTAAGGACGTACTTACTGTAAGTGGCATTACTGAATCTACCCCAACACAAACTGCCTGCATGCAAGCTTTCGATACTACTTCAAATAGGCTTTCTAAGATTAGTAGGATTCACGTAATCTTGATTATTACAATGTCATAGCTAACCCGCTTTCCTGATATTTCCGTAATTACTAATGTACCTATCATTGTTTAATTAAACAAGTAAGTAAACTTTGTTTCACATTTGTTATTTAAGTCACTTGTATCAAGCCTTTTCTTTATTATTAGTGCTTTTATCGGCATCACTATTATTAGTGCTACTCTCATTTTTTTTGTGATTATTATTTTCATTATTAATATTATCATTGAAAATAATACTATTATTACCACTTTTGTTTCAACAGAATTAACTCCACCTTTTATAATTTAGAGACTTATCAATAAAAAGGTTTAGTTTAAATAAATGCAATTTACATGTCTAATTTTATTGTTTTTTAATGCAATGTACACCCCTTCAAGGCATCAAATAGATCTCGGGTTCTACTTGCCCGTTTTAGATTACAAGAGAATGTGTTATCTCCATCCCATTTGAGCATAATTCACTTTATTTACCTCTTTGTAAATCATTAATACTTAAGTTCATCATCAACAATTCCTAGACCCCATCATCTTATTTACTTTCATAAAATTCCCATGAATCAAGGTCTAGCATTGCTTTCGAAATCACTTAAGGGAATATAATTCACGATAATTCTCTAATTAACTTTAAATTCATAACTAAGCTTACTCATTTTAAAGTGCTCAAACTCCATCTCCCTCTTTCTACTTACCTCAACCCTAAGCCCTTCTTCAATCTCTCTATACTTCAATGGGATATTTCAACACACTATATCCATCTTTAATTTCATTCAAAGTATAACAAAAGTCACTTTTAAATTTTACTCCAATTAGCCCCATGTGAGCTCAATTTCAAAACTCATGTTCAAGATTCATTTCCTCCACAAACACTTGTAAAACACGCATACATTTTAACACTAAAATTTTCCATTATAACTCCAAAATTAAACCAGCAGCGCTCGTATAATTTTAAAGGAATACAATTTCTAAACTAAAACAACAAAGAACATGATGAAGGCAAGGGAACAGGAGCTTGGAAATCACCTTGTAATGCCCCTTGAACCGAAGACAAAAGACTAGAGGAGGGTGACATTGTGAGCTGGCAACACCGATGGCCCTATCAAGCGGCAGACGGTTGTGGCTTGGTGACGAATGGTTGTGGCTTAGGGGGTGCAGTGCAACAACAAGGCAAAGGCAAGAAGCGGCTGGCACTGCAACAGGGGAAAGGGCTGTTCGGGGTTACTGGTGGCACTAGCAAGGCTCTGGGCAGCAGATGTTTGCGACACCTAGTTGGTGGCGGGGCATAATCAGGGCGTAGGGGCAGCGTCTAGGTAGCAGTAAAAATGGCCGAACAGAGATGCAGAATAGCTCTAGACATGCGTTTGTGTTGGAGAAAAGAAGCTGACTTTGGCTTCTTCAATTTATCCGACTAAGATTTGTTTAGTTCATTCATTTTCTTCTTTTCCTTTTTTTGTGTTCTAAATTTCAACCCACGCCTCTCTATTCTCATGGACTTTGGGCTCCTAGTTGGGTCTACCGTTTCCCCAAAATGAAATTACCCATCAAAGCTCTACCTACATTTTAGGCTATAGTTGGTCATTCCACGTCCATATTCCCCTTTTTTATTTTTTATAAGATTTACATAACAAATTTCATCAATTATTTGGAAAAAAGAATTCTAAATTGTACCTATATTGGTTAATATGTTTGTTGGTATTCATTTTTATTTCGTTTATTCACATTAATGTTTTATTTATGTAGCGTAGGTAGGAAAATTATATAAGTTATTCTCATTTAATATCTTTCATGGAGAATATCAATTTTTTTTCATTATTATAAATATGGTAATTTAAATTTATTTATTAGTATTGAACAATTTTTTTCCGAAGAAGTGTTAAATATTATTTCGAGGCTACTTTGTCGTTTTAGCATGCAATTGCATAAATAATTTCAAATGCTGAATTGAAATGAGGTGTGCTAAACTTGGTTCAATTGAGATTAACTGGAGTGATTAACATGAGCAAGTTTGGGCTATTACAGTCTTCCCCATTTAAAATAGATTTCATCCTCAAAACATATGAATTTAGAAGTACATGATTGGCCTCAGAATGATGAAGGATTTTTGTGCTTATTTCTTCCTGAGTCTCCCTGGTGGCTCCTGATGAGGCATGACTATCCCATAGAGCTTTAACCAGAGGTACACGTTTATTGTAGAGTTACTTTGACTCTATAACCTTATTATCATATGAGACACTTGTTATAAACCAAATTTCAGTGACCTCCATAGGATTGGTACAATGTCGTGATTTAGGCCTGGAACATACATATATGTATATATATTTTTGATTGCGAGTTATAGAAAACACTACGGACATGGTTAAGTTACGTAGATGGAGCCAGTCTCTAGGGCCCCCAGGTTTAGCTTTTCAATGATTTCATAGGACTGTGCACGCAGGGCCAACTTCTCTTGGACAGAACCATTCACGGTGATACCTTATGAGATACTCTACCTCCCACTTGATTGTAAGTGTCTCCTCTCTTTTTATCAATATAGCACTTTTGTGGGCTTTGCGCAGTCTTACTATGTTCTTGTATCTCTCTTGTTTTCTCGGTGATTTCTTGAGCTAACTGTTGTGTTATAATTAATACTTCGTCCAACCCACTCCAACATAGTTATGCCTTATTTCCCATTCTGTTCTTATTGACAATATCCTCATTTTGTATTCCCAGTCGTATTCTGTGCCCACTGAGGACCATGGTGTTGGCAATGTTCCAAAGTTTGATGTCATCCTATGACTAGAGCCTATAGTACCTTTTGACTTAACAACAAGGGCCATCTTGTGTTCTGTCTTATGGCTCCAAACATGGTCATTTATGTACCCTTCTGCATCAGACTAGTCTAGGGCTGGCTAGATCTAAATTGAACATTATAAATAAATATATCTAAGAATAGTGTTGAATTAGTATATTCAGTTTTGATAACAACAAACCCAAGTGTAAAATGCTCTTAAGTAATGTTGCTCCAAACAAAGTTCTCCAAACAGGCATACACTGTTATTTTCAATATGCGTCTTAACTTGTTTGCTGAATGTTGAGAACAAGTCTTAAGAACAGGTCTCATACCTTGATGACTCACGCTCAAGTCAAGAACACCACCTCGATGAGTTGATTGTGTGTTAAGATCAGTTCCTGAACTCAAGCAATACAAGAATAACCTGGCAAACAGGCTAGGTGTTTCAAGGACAATCCAGCAAACAGGCCTTTCTGAACTCAAGCGATACAAGAACAACCTGGCAAACAGGTTGGTCTAGGTGGTTGGGGCAGCGTATTCGTCTTGAACAAGATGACTGGATCTACAACAAGATGTCTTGGGTAATTTAGGTTTTATTTTTTAGACTCTTGTTAATATGCCAATCTTGAAAAGTCTCTAACCAACCACTCTTGAATCGGTTGCGCTATTTGCTTCAGAACACCAAGTTTGAACAACCCTGTAAATAGGGTACCTAGGGTGTTTCTGAACTGCAACGGCCAAACCCGGTCACTTTGGAAAACTTATTTTGGTTGGCCAAAAGCTCTAATATATTTTGATAAAATTCCAAGACAGCAATTTAAGCTGTAGGAAATCTTTTGATATGAAAATCACTAGAGAGATTTGCAAAACTGATTTTGGAAAATATTTACCAAAACCGAAAATACTTCTCTCTTATCCTTTGGAAAGTGATTAATTCAAAATTCAAGTTGAGATTCTTTTCCAGGTATTTCACGGCTATTTTTAAGGGGAAAAGATAGTCTTTTATCCTCCAAAATCAAATCCCTACAATATTGGGAAACTCTATCCTCATTGGATCTTTTAGCCGTTGGAATTCTCTGTGCTAAGCAAAAATCTCTCTTTGCTAAACATAGCTGATTTTATCACTTCTCCTTGTTTTTGACCGTTGGATTTTTTGTTTAAAAACTCAACATTTCACTCCCATTCATGAGATAAGAAAAAACGAGAAACATACACAACATACGCAAAAAGGGAGAAGTGCAAAAGTGGTTTTTCTAGTGAGAAGAATTTTTCGAGCTACTCTTGAGAAAAGAAAAACCGAGACAAGTTGTGTTTAAGCTGAGCTTTCAAGATATTGGCATACTAGGACCTCATTGTACCTTACATCTGCTTAAATCAAAAGCACCCCCGTAAGGTGTTTTGTAACCCTGATCTTGGATCAGAAAAGTGAGTGAGTAGTCCTCAGTCGTGTGGATTTTGGACGTGTCCAATCTGGTAAGATTTGGACGTGGTGTAACCTTTCTTAGAAACGAAGGTTACGTGGTTGCAAGTTGTAACAAGGTGTGTTGCATTTGTAACGTGTGAAGCCCGTTAGTGAAAGTGGTTAAATCCTACACGAGGTAGGTCGTGGTTTTTCACACCTCAGTTGGGCTAGAGGTGTTTTCCACGGAAAAATTGTGTGTGCTTTATTTCCGCATTTATCTTGTTGATTTTCGCCTTTGAGCAAATTGAAAACATCTGGTGCAAACAAGTCAGAAGGTTGTTTGTAATTCAAGAACAACCTCTGCAATCAGGAGGGTGTTTGTCAGTAAGTACGCGAAAATCGAACACCACAATTCACCCCCTTCTTGTGGGTAAGTACTCCTAAATTCAACAAGTGGTATCAGAGCAGGTTCTCTCACAAAAGGGCTAACACCTTGAGAGATTCTGAAGATGAGTACACCACAAGGAATCCTTGAAGGGCAATCCATTACTCGGCCACCCTATTTCAACGGCCAACATTATAGTTGGTGGAAGAATAGGATGGAGAACTATATTCAGGCAGAAGATTATGAGTTATGGATGCTCATCAAGAGCAGGCCCATTGTTCCCACCAAGGTGCTTAAAGATGGTAAGAAGGTTCCCAAGAAACCCATAGAGTTTGATGCTGAAGACTATAAGAAAATGGAAAAGAATGCCAAGGCCAAGAAGCTCGGAGTGTGAGTCAGCCCAGGAGATATGGAATGCCCTCCAAGTAGCTCATGAAGGAACAAGTCAAGTCAGACAATCACGTATTGAGCTACTCATGAGGCAATATGAGTTGTTTGATATGGGTGATCGTGAGAACGTGATGGATATGTACACACGCTTCACCCACATAACAAACGAGCTAAAATCCCTGGGAAAATCCTTCACCACAGAAGAGCTGGTGAGGAAGATTCTAAGGATTTTGCCTCGGTCTTGGGAAGCGAAGGTGACAGCCATCCAAGAAGCTAAAGACATGAACAAGATCACCCTCGACGAGTTGATTGGCAATCTTCAAACCTATGAACTCAGAAAGAACTCACAACAAAAAGAGGAGCAGAAGAAGGATCGTGGGCTTGCCTTGAAAGCACAAGAGGATGATGACTCTGACCTTGAGGATGAAGAGATGGCCTTAATGACACGAAAGTTCAAGAAATTCTTCAAAAAGGTCAAAGAAAACAGTAGAAGAAAGGACTTCAGTAAATCCAGAAACACCCCCCGAGAACAGTTCACAGGGTGTTTTAAATGTGCCAAACCCGATCACCTTGTGAAAAACTGCCCTCTGCTTCGAGAAGAGCAGGAGTTCGAACAACCCAGAAAACAGGTTCGAAAACAACCTGTGAACACCTCAGGCAAAAAATTCTCGAAGGCTATGCTTGCTGCCTGGGGAGACTCTTCTGAGGATGAAGGTGAATCTGAAAGTGAAGGAGATGCTGTAACTCTCATGGCACAAACTGACTCAGACTCAGATGATGAATCCATAAACAGCTTGACTGATCTCAAGAACAAGGTACGTGGTCTCAATAAAGCAACTCTCGAAAAACTTTTGTATACCTTGATGGATACTTGTGCTGAATTGAAACGAGATGTCCGAGACCTAGAACTAGAAAATGAGATCCTTAAGAATGAGAAACTTGAGGCTGAAAGAGAAATTCTAGCTTCACATCAAACCATAAATGACTTTAGGGAGACCTTGATCTTGAACGAAGTAAAATATACCACCAATCAAGCCAAGGATGAAAAGGAAACTCTTGAGCTTAAAGAAAAGGTTGAAGTTTTGCTTGCTGAAAACAAGAACCTGTCGGCTAAAGCAAAACGCACAGAACACGACCTTACCACAAACAGGTTGTGGAACAAGTCCTCACAAGCCCTTGATTGGTTAAACACTCACCACAGTCCAAACAAAAAGGGACTTGGATATAAGCCTAAACGAACCGCTTACCCAATCCATAGAAAGTATGTGGGATTACCTGAAAACATTGTTTGCTTTCATTGTGGTAAAACTGGTCACTATCAATATTCATGTCCTTCAAGAAGGTATGCCATTGAAAAGAATGAAAGGTATGTGAAACAATCTGGATTAGGAAAGATGAGCTTTATTTGTCTAAAAGAATGGGACCCAAGTGGATCTGGGTTCCCAAAACTAACCCTTGATTTGTTTTGTAGGCTGAAGTGAGAGAGAACAACCCCACAAACAACCCAGCAAGCAGGGTAAAAAACACCCTGACAAATAGCTCAGGAAATAACCTTGAAAGCAGGCAGCTGTGGTATGTTGATAGTCATATGACCGGAGAAAAATCAAACTTTCTCTCACTTACAGCTTCAACCGATGGGAGCGTGGCTTTTGGAAACGGCAAGTCTGGGACAATTGTCGGTATAGGTAGCATTGGTAAAACTCTCTCCCACTCAATTGATAATGTGCACTTAGTTGATGGTTTAAAGCATAATTTACTAAGTGTGTCCCAACTGTGTGACAAGAACAATCTAGTGGTGTTCTCACGAACACATTGCTTGGTTGTCAATGCCAACACAGGAGACGTTGTGTTAAAGGGGAAGCGTCACAAAAATGTTTACAAAGTTTGTATTTCCACACTTCTCCAAAACAACCTGACTTGTTTGAGTGCTGTGAATGATGATATAATGCTCTGGCACAAGAGACTAGGTCATGCGAGCCTTACTCTTTTAAACAAACTTGTTTCCAAAGACTTGGTTGTTGGACTACCTTCCATCAAGTTTAATGATGACAGGGTATGTGAAGCTTGTGCAAAAGGAAAACAAGTCAGATTGTCTTTTAAATCAAAAAGGTGTGTTAGCACTACCCGACTCTTGAATTATTACACATTGATCTATGTGGTCCTATGAGGATAACAAGTAGAGGTGGGAAGAGGTATGTGCTTGTCATAGTGGATGATTACTCTCGATTTACTTGGACCCTGTTCTTGGCCTCCAAGGATGAAACTTTTGAGAATTTTATTGCCCTTCTCAAAAAGGTTGAAAAGAGAGTAGGACACTCATTGGTTAGCTTGAGGTCTGATCATGGTACTGAATTTGAAAATGCAAATTTTACAGAATTTTGTAATACGCATGGTGTTGATCATAACTTCTCGGCCCCAAGAACACCCCAACAGAATGGGGTGGTTGAGCGTAAAAACCGCACCCTAGAAGACATGACTAGGACAATGCTTATTGCTAGTGGTCTTCCTAGGAACTTTTGGGCAGAAGCTTTGAACACATCATGTTACATTATGAATAGATGTATGATTAGACCTATTTTAAACAAAACTCCCTACGAACTCTTCAAAGGCAGAAAGCCCAACATTATGCATTTAAGAACATTCGGTTGTAGGTGTTTTGTGCATAATAATGGGAAGGATGCTTTAGGAAAGTTTGATCCAGGAGTGATGAGGCAATATTTCTCGGTTATTCCTCTCACAGCAAGGCATACAAAGTCTTTAACAAAAGAACCTTGTGCGTTGAGGAAAGTGTGCATGTGCTTTTTGATGAATCTAACACTTTGAATAAGAATGGTGCACAGGAAGAAGAGTTTGAATTAGGTCTTATCCGAAAAGAAGTGTTGCCCCATGAGAGACAAGGTAAGAACACCATGGAGACAACAGGCCCAGAAGTTGTTCCTCAAAACGGCAGGCAAGGTGAACACCAAACAGGGGGAAACACCGTTGAACCCTGTTCGGGACCATGTTCTTCAGGAACAGGCTTACAAACAGGTGCAGAAACAGGCTCAGGAGGTGTTCGTGAGCCTGATTCTCCAAATATTCCGGCTAGAGTAGAGCATGTGTCTGTGGATCCACTTACTTCACGACCATGGAAGCACCATAGTTCACACCCCCTTGATCAAATTCTGTCTGATATTAACAGTGGAGTGCAAACTAGGTCTAAACTTAAGAATTTCTGTGCTTTCTATGCTTTTCTCTCTAACATTGAGCCAAAGAATGTGAATGAAGCTCTTGCAGATTCAGATTGGGTCACGGCAATGCAAGAAGAGCTCCATCAATTTGAAAGAAACAGAGTATGGCACCTGGTACCTAAACCTGCAGAGAGAACAATCATTGGAACCAAGTGGGTGTTCCGAAACAAACTGGATGAGTCAGGAACAGTCACTAGGAACAAGGCACGGCTGGTTGTTCAAGGGTATAACCAAGAAGAAGGGATCGATTATGAAGAAACCTTTGCACCAGTTGCTAGAATTGAGGCTATTCGAATCCTAATAGCCTTTGCAGCTCATATGGAAATCAAGCTATATCAAATGGACGTGAAAAGTGCATTCCTAAACGGATACCTTAAAGAAGAGGTGTATGTCAAACAACCCCCTGGTTTTGAAAACAGTGAATTTCCTAACCATGTTTTCAAACTTGACAAAGCTCTTTATGGTTTAAAACAAGCTCCTAGAGCTTGGTATGAACGTTTGTCAAGTTTTTTACTTGAAAATAATTTTAGAAGAGGCAAGGTAGACAATACCTTGTTTCTAAAATCTAAGGGGGAACATTTATTGATCGTCCAAATTTATGTTGATGACATTATATTTGGTGCAACTTATCATGATTTATGCAATGAATTTTCAAATATGATGAGGAGTGAGTTTGAGATGAGCATGATAGGTGAGCTTAACTTTTTCTTAGGCAAATTTTGATGCAATCCAAATGGTATGGATGATGGGAGTCACTCTATCATGATTGGGTCACTCCTATACCTAACTGCTTAGCAAATCAAGCAAAATCCAAACGGTACCATGATCCATCAACAAAAGTATATCAAGGAGCTATTTAAGTTTTGGGATGAGTCGGCCAAATCCATAGACACTCCTATTTCTCCTTCAACCAAGTTGGTTATGGATGATGGGAGTCCCTCAGTTGAGGAGAAACTCTATAGGGGCATGATTGGGTCACTCCTATACCTAACCGCTAGTAGACCGATATTGTTTTTAGTGTTGGTTTATGTGCCCGTTTTCAGTCTAATCCTAAGGAAACTCATCTTAAGGCTGTTAAACGGATACTAAGATATTTGAAGCATACACCCAATTTAGCTTTATGGTATCCTAGAGGTTGCAATTTTGATCTTGTTGGATATGCTGACGCTGACTATGCTGGATTCCTAGTTGATAGAAAGAGTACCTCAGTTATGGCTCACTTTCTTGGACCTTGTTTGGTATCTTGGGCTACCAAGAAGCAACATTCAGTTGCCATGTCCACAGCAGAAGCTGAATATGTTACAGCAGCTTCATGTTGTGCTCAACTGTTGTGGATAAGACAACAGCTTAAGGACTTTTGTGTTGACACTGGATGCATTCCTATTTTTTGTGATAACACAAGTGCAATTAACATTGCCAAAAATCCATGTCAACATAAAGAACAAAGCATATTGACATTCGACATCATTTCTTGAGAGATAATGTTGAAAAGGGTTTAATTTCTATGAATTTTTGCACAACGAAAAATCAAATTGTTGATATATTCACTAAGGCACTAGCTAGAGATCAATTTGAGAGAAATAGACTGGAACTAGGATTGGTAAGAACACCCTGAGATACTTGTTTCCAAGACATGAACTAGGTTTGGTAAAAACAACCTCTACACCCTGTTCTCTCCCCTTGTTTGCAAATCTTATTAGCAACTGATGTGATTTATGTACAATGAGTGCATACACTCGAATTGCGTGTATTTTTTTTAATTTATACAAAGAATGCAGCATAAGGAGATGTACTAAGGATCACTGGAGCAGCTCTGCCACCCCTAGTACCAATGAGTCAAATCAAGATCAAACGGCGAAGAACAGGCACGTATCTTGATCGAACGGAAAGAACAGGTACGTCCCTTGGTTGTTCGATGCATATGGGAATGTGTTTTCTTTAAACCTCCCTCCTTACCAAGGCACACGTCTTTAATGTTCTCACCCGTTGCAAATCTAGAGGTCTTTAAAAGATTTTGGGTGCTCTCTCTCTCTTTAAATGCCCTGTTCTCAGTTCTTCTTTTCACCTGACTTCATCTCGCTCAAAAGCAAACCCTGCAAACAGCCTTAAACCCCAATCTCTCTCCTCTAGCAACAATGGCTTCCAACAACACCTCTCACTCAAAAGCCCTGATTCTTGCGTCCTCAATCCCTGCCACCCCTCGCCCAATCCTGTACAAGCCTTTCAGATTTCTGAAAAGCTTATTCCTAAAGTCAGTCGGGATAGGGATGGACGATATTCCCTTCAATTGTGGAAGGGAATTGGTGTTTCTTGTGGGGTCAGTTGCATGTCCCATTAAAGTAGAGTAGGAGGGTGCACCATCGGGGCCTCAAGACAAAATCTTGGAAACCCCTGAAGGGTTTAGTGATAATTTCGAACCCTGTTCTTTTGGGCTGTTTCCTGAAACAGTGCTAGAAACAGGGAAAGACTCTTTTGACGCCGTGTGTGTGGAGGATCTGAATGTCGATTTCCGAGGGAATTTGAATGAGACATCAGAGGAGAGTCAGGAGAAGGATTCTCTCCCTGAGGCTGAACTCACTACTCCGGTTGCTCAAACCGGAGAGAAAAGGAAAAGGGTGAAAATAGTGGCCAGGCGCAGCAGAACGCCAAGAACAAGGCCACAACCAAGGTCTCAGCCCTCTCAAACTCCCTCTTCTCCAAAATCCTCCAAGCCTTCTCGCAAATCTGCAAGAATAGCTTTTCAATCCGCTCCCCGTATCTCCAAACCCTCTGCTCCAATCATCGAGGAGATTTCCTCTTCTTCTACCGAGGGGTTCTCGAGTTCTGACTCTGAGAACACCTCTTTCAAACAGGGGACACCGGTGTTCTCCGAGTCCTCTGAAGATCAAGCCCCTCAATCAACCTCTAAACCTGCTGTGAAGCCCTCTCCTGCAAACTCACCCCTCAAAAAAAAGCCCAGAACAGCTCCCCTACCAGACGCTACCACCTCTGTTCCTCCTCCCAAACGCCTAAAGAAGTCCACTCCCTCTCCTATGTCTGACAAGCATGCGAAATTGCTTAAGCGCAACGTCGTCAGGGGGAAGGTAGTAAATGTACGTTTTTTCGAGGAACAGGGTCTGGGGGTGTTTCTGAACAAGTTGCGAGTCCAAGGCTGGCTCGACTTGTTTGCAAACACCCAGTTGGGGTGTTCTGTGCCTGAGTTGGCTGAGTTTTACGCCAACTGCAGTGTCACCAAAGGGGTGGTGACAAGTTTTGTGAATGGGCAAGGCATTAAGGTTGATGCGCCCACACTTGGGAAAATATTGGGGGTGCCCTCACAAGGCTTTGCTGTGTATGTGAGGGAAGACAAGACTGCCCTGGCAACAGCCAGACTCCTAGAGGTGTCAACGCCTCAGTCAGAAACAGGGCCTGAGAACACCCCTCTCGATTAAGAAGGGTGAAATGACCTCCCTGCACCAACTACTGTCTATGTTCACCATCAAGAACATAATTCCGCGAGGTCAAGGGCGAAACTTAGCAGATGCCCTCGATCAATGTCTGGCGGACCTACTGGATCGGGAGGAACCAATAAACCTCCCTGCAATCATGATTCGCCACATAGGGCGAATTGCGAACACCACCCGAGCCCATGATCTTGGCTATGGGTTTCTGCTGACAAGGGTGTTTGAGCACTTTGGGATAGCGCTCACACGGAGAGTGGCGGCCCAAATCATTAATGAGATTGGGATTGACACCCTGCCAGGGTGTGGCTATGAGGTTGGTGAAGGGTCAGTCTCCAAATAGGGTCGTCGACCACCTCGACCACCTGTTTCTCGGCAACCTTCCATCAAGGTTGAGGCTGTTCTTGAGGATAATGCTCGCCTCAAGGATGAGCTCTCCACCGTCAAGGCTGCTCTTGCTGAGGAACAAGCCCTCTCCGCCAAACCCCATGAAGATTTGCTTGCCCTTCTCTCCACCCTTGCCCCCAGCATTCCTCCTCTGCAAACGAAACCACCCCCTCCTCCCTGATTGTCTAGGCTGGTCTCTAGTCTCCTCCTCCTCCTCTCTTAGTTTTGTTGTTTTGGCATTGTACTACTTTTCTTTGCAATGAAATATCTATTTGCAATGCTTTATATGCTTTTCTTGCAACCGACCTGTTGTTCTTGCTTTTTAATGATGCCAAAAGGGGGAAGAATAGTATAACCTATTGACAAAGTATGACGAATGAGCCTAACCTTGACTCGATAGGGTGGGTTGACCTCTAACTCGTAACCTATTGACAAAGTATGACGAATGAGCCTGACCTTGACTCGATAGGGTGGGTTGACCTCTAACTCCTTGTACCTACGTGGATCCCTATCAGCATTCAATTTTTTTTTTTAATATGGACACTTGGTTTGTCATCATCAAAAAGGAGGAAATTGTTGAATTAGTATATTCAGTTTTGATGACAACAAACCTAAGTGTAAAATGCTCTTAAGTAATGTTGCTCCAAACAAAGTTCTCCAAACAGGCATACACTGTTATTTTCAATATGCGTCTTAACTTGTTTGCTGAATGTTGAGAACAAGTCTTAAGAACAGTCTCATACCTTGATGACTCACGCTCAAGTCAAGAACACCACCTCGATGAGTTGATTGTGTGTTAAGATCAGTTCCTGAACTCAAGCAATACAAGAACAACCTGGCAAATAGGCTAGGTGTTTCAAGGACAATCCAGCAAACAGGCCATTCTGAACTCAAGCGATACAAGAACAACCTGGCAAACAGGTTGGTCTAGGTGGTTGGGGCAGCGTATTCGTCTTGAACAAGATGACTGGATCTACAACAAGATGTCTTGGGTAACTTAGGTTTTATTTTTTGGACTTTTGTTAATATGCCAATCTTGAAAAGTCTCTAACTAACCACTCTTGAATCGATTGCGCTATTTGCTTCAGAACACCAAGTTTGAACAACCCTGTAAACAGGGTACCTAGGGTATTTCTGAACTGCAATGGCCAAACCCGGTCACTTTGGAAAACTTATTTTGGTTGGCCAAAAGCTCTAATATATTTTGATAAAATTCCAAGACAGCAATTTAAGCTGTAGAAAATCTTTTGGTATGAAAATCACTTGGGAGATTTGCAAAACTGATTTTGGAAAATATTTACCAAAACCGAAAATATTTCTCTCTTATCCTTTGGAAAGTGATTAATTCAAAATTCAAGCTGAGATTCTTTTCCAGGTATTTCACGGCTATTTTTAAGGGGAAAAGATAGTCTTTTATCCTCCAAAATCAAATCCCTACAATATTGGAAAACTCTATCCTCATTGGATCTTTTAGCCGTTGGAATTCTCTGTGCTAAGCAAAAATCTCTCTTTGCTAAACATAGCTGATTTTATCACTTCTCCTTGTTTTTGACCGTTGGATTTTTTGTTTAAAAACTTAACATTTCACTCCCATTCGTGAGATAAGAAAAAACGAGAAACATACACAATATACGCAAAAAGGGAGAAGTGCAAAAGTGGTTTTTCTAGTGAGAAGAATTTTTCGAGCTACTCTTGAGAAAAGAAAAACCAAGACAAGTTGTGTTTAAGCTGAGCTTTCAAGATATTGGCATACTAGGACCTCATTGTACCTTACATCTGCTTAAATCAGAAGCACCCCCGTAAGGTGTTTTGTAACCCTGATCTTGGATCAGAAAAGTGAGTGAGTGGTCCTCAGTCGTGTGGACTTTGGACGTGTCCAATCTGGTGAGATTTGGACGTGGTGTAACCTTTCTTAGAAAAGAAGGTTACGTGGTTGCAAGTTGTAACAAGGTGTGTTACATTTGTAACGTCTGAAGCCCGTTAGTGAAAGTGGTTAAATCCTACACGAGGTGGTCGTGGTTTTTCACACCTCAGTTGGGCTAGAGGTGTTTTCCACGGAAAAATTGTGTGTGCTTTATTTCCGCATTTATCTTATTGATTTTCGCCATTGAGCAAATTGAAAACATCTGGTGCAAACAAGTCAGAAGGTTGTTTGTAATTCAAGAACAACCTCTGCAATCAGGAGGGTGTTTGTTAGTAAGTACGCGAAAATCGAACACCACAATTCACCCCCCTCTTGTGGGTAAGTACTCCTAAATTCAAGAAATAGAATGATGAAAATGAAAGCCTAATGAGTCATTGCTCACAAAAGAAATAAGCAGTGCAATTAGAAGTGGTCTATAAAAGAGGGATTGTCATAAGATGGTTAGATTGAGGATAGATATGGGCGTATCAAGAATTCAAGAGGAGAAAGCCAAAAGAATCATACTTGATGAATATAGATTTCCAGAGATATCAAGAGATAGTTGGTATCTGGTGAGCCATATTGATGTATCCTCAAGGGAAAGCCAAGAGGATGGGGAAGATGGGAGGAAAGTGCAAGAAGTTCAAGGCAACTTTGAATCCTAAAACTCTCCTTAGACTTGGATAAGTAACCAGAACTAACACCAACCTTGGATACAGAAACACCACCAAGGAAAGATGTTAGGGCCCTTAACCACTCCTTGGATACAGAAACACCACCAAGAAGGAGTTAAGACTCTTGTTAGATCACCACTCAACCCGGCCAAAGGAAGAGATAAGCTAGAAGAGAGTTTGAGAGTTCAAAGGAGCAATGTTCAACTTCATTCACTATGTTTGCATGAGAGTGGCCGGCCAAGGGGCCTTGGGGGGGAATTTAATACAATCTTCAAGGTACAAACATAGGCCTTAGGTTGCACTACAAGCTAAACTAGGCAAAAATACAAAGATCAAATCAAAGCATAAAAGGATAGATGCATCCTCCACTTGACACCTCTTCATTGCTAATCTCGAGGATGATGTGTCGACTTTGGGGCCAATGGAAGCTTCTTTGCTGCTAAGTACTCTTCATGATGGCTCTTACAAGTGGCTAAGCATAGATTAGAGCAACAATCACCTCACTCTTCTCTCCTTGTACCCGGCTGCCCATTATCCGGTTAAAAGGGTGTTTTGTGCCTTGTTTTGGTGATTAATAGCTCCTCATGTGTGTAATTTGGCTGAGGTTTTTTATGGCCATTTGATAATATTTTTAAAGTACTTCCAAACCATAAAAGTTTCAGATCAAATGGAGGAGAAATGGGCCATCAAACAGCTCCTTGTTTCAACCATGTCCAGTTCAGCGCCAGGAAGCAGCACTTGACTTTGCTTGAGGTTTTGAGGTATCAAATGAACTCCAAATGACTTGCAAGAGGTCTTGATGGAAAGAGCACATCTTGAACTTGAACTTAGGCTTCTTGCAACCCCGTTTTAGCCTTGGGAAGTTTAGAAAATAACGTGCACAAAACCGGGTTTGTGCACGCCTGAAATTTCAGTTTTGAGGAAATAATTTCCTTGTTCCCTTAGGTTGATTTCTTACATCTTGGACATGAGGTTTGGACCTTTTGGGCTCCCTTGATGGCCATGGATCATGTTAGGGGATGGACCTCCATCATCCTCCCCTTGTTGAAGAGAATTTGCCCTCAAATTGATAAGATTTTCATCCTCCTCATAGGGGCTAAGGTCGGCTACATTGAAGGTGGCTGAAACTCCATATTCACCGGGTAAATTGATCTTGTAAGCATTGTCTTTGATGCGCTCTAACACTTCAAAGGGGCCATCGGCTCTTGGCATCAACTTGCTCTTCCTTTTAGAAGGAAACCGTTCCTTCCTCAAGTGAACCCATACCAAATCACCGGGGTGGAACACCATCATCTTCCTATGCTTGTTGGCATGGTCCTTGTAGGATGTATTGGTCTTCTCTATCTTGGACCTCACGGTCTCATGGAGCTTTTGAATCTCTTCAACTCGCTTGCTAGCCTCCATGTGAGGCTTCTCATTCATCTCCCTTGGAGCAAGATCAAGGGGACTCAAAGGATCCAACCCATAAACTACCTTGAATGGGGACATACCCGTGGTCTTGCTAGGTGTTTTGTTGAAAGCGAACTCGGCATGAGGCAAGGCTAAGTCCCAAGCTTTGAGGTTGGACTTCACTAGCACTCTTAGAAGGGTTCCCAAAGTCCGGTTGGTGACTTCGGTTTGCCCATCCGTTTGAGGGTGGCATAAAGTGCTATACTTGAGCTTGGTTCCCATCTTTTTCCAAAGTGCCACCCAAAAATGGCTAAGGAATTTGGTATCCCTATCCGAAACAATGGATCTAGGGATGCCATGCAACCTCATTACTTCCTTGAAATATAATTCGGTAATGTGGGTGGCATCATTGGTCTTGGTACAAGGTATGAAATGGGCCATCTTAGAAAAACGATCAATAACCACGAAAATGGAATCCTTACCCCGTTGTGTTCTTGGGAGGCCAAGAACAAAGTCCATGCTTACATCTTCCCAAGGATGGTTGGGAGTAGGTAAGGGAGTGTATAAGCCGTGGGGTAGGAGGTGGCTCTTGGCAACTTGGCAAGTTGCACATCTCTTCAACACATCTTGCACATCTTTGCTCATACTCGGTCAATAGTAATATTCCCTTAGCATCATAAGGGTCTTGTTCTCTCCAAAGTGACCGGCAAGAGATCCTCCATGGACCTCACGTATGAGTAGCTCCCTTGTGCCACACTTAGGCACACACAATCTTGAACCCTTGAACAAAAACCCATCTTGGACAAGGAAGTATCCTTTGGGATGCCGTAGACACTCCTTGTAGAGCTCTCCCAAATCTTCATCTTTCTCATAGAGGGACTTCAAATGCTCAAAGCCAAGAATGCAAGCATCAAGTTGGAATAGCAATAAGTGCCTCCTTGACAAGGCATCGGCTCCTTGGTTGAGCTTTCCGGACTTATGCTTGATGGTGAAGTTGAAAGATTGGAGGAACTCCACCCACTTGGTATGCCGTGAGTTAAGTTTATGTTGCCCTTGAATGTATTTCAAGGCCTCATGATCGGAGTGCAAGATAAACTCACTAGCTACCAAGTAATGATTCCAATGCTCATGGCACCTCACTATTGCATAGAACTCCTTATCATAAGTGGAGTATTTTCTCCTTGAGTCACAAAGCTTCTCACTAAAGAAGGCTAAGGGCCGCCCCTCTTGAGTGAGTACTCCTCCAATACCAACTCCGGATGCATCACACTCTACCTCAAACACTTTGTCAAAACATGGCAAGGCAAGAACCGGTGCTTGGGTGAGCTTGGACTTGATGGATTCAAAGGCTTCTTGGGCTTTGGAAGTCCACTTGAACATTGCGCCTTTGATAACCTCGGTCATTGGGGCCATAATGGTGCTAAAGTTCCTTATGAACCGCCTATAGAAGGAGGTAAGCCCATGGAAACTTCACACATCATGAATGCTTGTTGGGGTTGGCCATGACCGGATCGCTTCCACTTTGCTTTCATCAACCTTGATACCTTCACTTGTAACAATGTAACCAAGGAAGGTCACCTCATGAGTGAAAAAGGTGCACTTCTTGAGGTTACCATAGAGCTTTTCTTCTTCTAGGACCTTCATGACTTGGGTGAGATATTGAAGGTGCTCTTCTTCATTCTTGCTATAGATGAGGATGTCATCAAAATACACCACAACAAATTTGCCAATAAAGGGCCGGAACACTTGGTTCAAGAGCCGCATGAAGGTACTTGGAGCATTTGACAAACCGAATGGCATGACTAGCCACTCATACAAGCCTCCTTTGGTCTTGAAGGCCGTCTTCCACTCATCTCCCTCTCTAATGCGGATTTGATAGTAGCCACTTCTCAAGTCCACTTTAGAGAACACACTAGAACCATATAACTCATCAAGCATGTCTTCAAGGCGGCGAATTGGATATCTATACTTGATGGTTATTTTGTTGATTGCCCTACTATCAACACACATGCGCATGCTCCCATCTTTCTTTGGAACAAGGAGGGCCGGAACTGCACAAGGGCTCAAGCTCTCTCTAATCAACCCCTTATCCATAAGCTCATCAACTTGCCTTTGGATTTCCATGGTTTCCTTGGGGTTGGCTCGGTATGCCGGTTTATTTGGGAGGATGGAACCGGGTATGAGATCTATGTGGTGTTGGATGGTTCTTTTTGGAGGTAAGCCGGGAGGTATTTCTTCGGGAAAGACATGGCTAAAGTGTTCAAGGAGGGAAAGGGCTAGGGGGTGTGATGGGGTGGTGGTTTCGGACTCTTCAAGGGTGGCTAGGATCCACTCCCTAAAGGCTTGGAATTCGTGGTGAGAAGCCTTAAGGAGAGGCTCACTCACAGTTAGAAGCATATCCGAACGGTCATGGGTTGGTTGGGGCTTGCTTTTGTGGAGTTGGGAAGGGCTTAATGGGGCAAGGGTGATCTTTCTCCCATCCTTGTGGAAAGTGTAGGTGTTCAAGTAGCCATCATGCATGACTTTTCGGTCAAATAACCATGGTCTTCCCAACAAAAGGTGACATGCATCCATGGGGATGATATCACACCACAACTCATCATGATAGTGCTTGCCAATGGAAAATGAAATCAAGCATCTTGAATTAACTTGCAACCCCTTACCTTGATTTAGCCATTGAATGTTGTAGGGGTGAGGATGAGCCGAAGCTTGAAGGCCAAGCTTCTCCACCACGGTTGAGGATGCTACATTTGCACAACTCCCACCAGCAATGATGAGGGAACACACTTTGCCGTGAATGGTGCATCTTGTATGGAAGATGTTCTCCCTTTGTTCTTCATGCTCTCATCTGTTGGTACTCAAGGCTCTCCTCAATACAAGTAACTCTCCTTCATCCGCCTCCTCAATCACTTCCTCTTGTTCCTCCATGTAATACACACCTTCTCTTTCTTCCTCCTCTACTTCCTCTTCTTCTCTTCTCTCATCCCACTCGGCCAAGGTGATAACTCTCCTATTTGGACACTCTGAAGCAATGTGCCCAAGACCTTGACACTTGAAACATCTTCTTTGGTCATTTGGCTTAGGGTTGGGACGATTTTGGGACGGTGGAGTCTTTTGGGGAGCTTGGTTCTTTTGTGGAGGTGGGGGTGTAGTAACCGCAGGCTTGGGAGGTGGATAAGAGCTCCCCTTGTTGAAAGGTTGGCTCTTGGGAAAGGGTTTGGGAGGTTCTCTTTTATAGAGCTTGGATTTCCTTTGTTGTTCAACTTTGTGGGCTAGGACACAGACCTCATCAAAAGTGGTGTATTGTTGCAATTCTACCACATGAGCATATCTAGGATCTAACCCACCCAAATACCTCACTATGGTTTGCTCTTCGGGCTCCCTCAAGTCACACTTGATTAACAACTTCTCAAATTCCCTAGTGTACTCCTTGACACTCAAGTTTCCTTGGGTAAGATTGTGAAGTTGGGAGTAATTGTCTTGTAGGTAAGATGAGGGTAAGAAACGGGCTTTGAGTTTGGCCTTCATCTTTTCCCATGTTTGAATTTTTCCCTTCCCTTGCCTAGCTCTCTTAGCACAAAGGTTGGACCACCAAAGAGAAGCATATTTACGAAGTTTAAGGGCCACAAGTTTTACCTTATTTCCCTCCGAAATCTCTTTGTAGTCAAAGATCCTCTCAACGGTTTGCATCCATTCCAAGAACTCATCGGGGTCTAGCTTCCCTTCAAATTCTGGAATCTCCACTCTAATGTCTCCATGGTGAGAGGTTGTTCGCCTTCCTCTTCTTGATCCTCCATAAGCCTCCTCTTCACTTGATGAGTTCAAGTGTGGGGCTTCTCTTGCTTCTGGCTCGGAGTCGGAGGAGTTAGAAGATCGGGAGCTTCTAATCTCCTTACGCTATTGCTTCAGGGAATCTCCGAGTTGTCGTCTCAAATACTCGTTCTGACCTTTGATCTCTTCATTTTGTAGCCTCAAGGCCTCATAATTCCTCATGAGAGCCTCAAACTTCTCCTCCATGGTCATGCTAGTAGTGCTCCTGTTGAAACAAGGAGGAACTTCACGGCCTGAATGTGGCACGGGCGTGCTGTGAGGCACGGGGTGGCCGTGCTCTGGTTCTGGACGGGAGTGAAGTTGAGATGTTGCTGGAAAAGGGGTGGCACGGTCGTGTGACATGGCACGGGGTGGCCGTGCTGAGGTGCTGGTTGTGGGTGAAAACGAAGTGTGGCTGGGATGTGAGGGTGGCACGGTCGTGCGCTTTGGCACGGGGCAGCCGTGCCGATGTTCTGGGCGGTGAAAACCCGTGGAGCACGGTTTTGGCTTTTTTGTGGGGGAAATGTGTTTGGGTGTTTGGAAGGGTGTTGGGCAGCAAGCTTAGGCCTAGGGAAGCCTTAGCTCTGATACAAAGTATGATGTATCCTCAAGGGAAAGCCAAGAGGATGGGGAAGATGGAAGGAAAGTGCAAGAAGTTCAAGGCAACTTTGAATCTTCAAACTCTCCTTAGACTTGGATAAGTAACCGGAACTAACACCAACCTTGGATACAGAAACACCACCAAGGAAAGATGTTAGGGCCCTTAACCACCCCTTGGATATAGAAACACCACCAAGAAGGAGTTAAGACTCTTGCTAGATCACCACTCAACCTGGCCAAAGGAAGAGATAAGCTAGAAGAGAGTTTGAGAGTTCAAAGGAGCAATGCTCAACTTCATTCACTATGTTTGCATGAGAGTGGCCGGCCAAGGGGCCTTGGGGGGGGAATTTAATACAATATTCAAGGTACAAACATAGGCCTTAGGTTGCACTACAAGCTAAACTAGGCAAAAATGCAAAGATCAAATCAAAGCAAAAAAGGTTAGATGCATCCTCCACTTGACACCTCTTCTATGCTAATCTTGAGGATGATGTGTCGACCTTGGGGTGATTGGAAGCTTCCTTGGCAGCTTGGCACTCCTCATGGTGATTCTTGCAAGTGGCTAAGCATGGAAAAGAGCAAAAACACCTCATTCCTCTCTCTCTTGTACCGGCTGGGCATGCGCTGGATAAAAGGGTGTTTTGTGCAATGTTTTGGTGGTTAATAGCTCCACATGTGTGTAATTTGGATGAGTTTTTTTATGGCCATTTGATAATATTTTTAAAGTACTTTCAAGCCATAAAAGTTTCAAACCAAATAGAGGAGAAATGGTCCACCAAAACAGCCCTTGATTTCGAACAGTCCAGTTTCTGGCTAGGATGTAGTGTCTGACTTGGCTTGAGGTTTTGAGGTACCAAATGATCTCCAAATGACTTGCAAGAGGTCTTGATAGAAAGAGCACATCTTGAACTTAAACTTAGGCTTCTTGCAACCCCATTTCAGCCTTGGTAAGGTTAGGAAATCAGGTGCACAAAACTGGGTTTGTGCACGCCTGAAATTCCAGTTTTGACAAAAAAGTTCCCTTGTGTTCCTAGGCTGATTCTTTGCATTTTGGACGTGGAACTTGGACTCTTTGGGCTTCCTTGCTGGCCATGGATCATGCTAGGGGATGGACCTCCATCACATATCAACGACAAAAGTGAGCATTCCACACCATCTTAATAAGGTTGTATAATTAGAAAGCTAAATTATAAATCGATTGTCCTACTTATAAAATAAGAAGAGGTTAGAGTATCCACATTAGGAAGATAAGACCATTCACTTTCTTAACGCTAATTTTAATAAGAATGTTCATCGGACGACGAAGTTGTTCTACTGTCGTATGAACGAAAGTGAATTGGGCTATTTAGGCCTACAAGGGGTCCAACACAGACTATTCATATAGTCTTTGCATTAAAGGCATGGTTAAATGTCAAGATCATAAATGTAGTAATCGTGTGATAAAGATGGAATAATCTTGGTGTCCAACATTTAGCATATAGATACAGACCAAAGAGAGGTTTGAATGAAAAAGCGGGAACCAATCTACAGATAGGTGGTTTAGTTACACTTGTGTATAGCGCTTGAACTACAAACAAAATAATGGTAGCTGAGTTTCAACAAGGTGTCGCATTAGCCAACATTAATATAATAAGTGCAATAGGCTGACTTGGATAGGCTTAGTGTAGATCATCTTGTATTTATTATAAAATTAATTTTTAGGGTCGTGCCCTTGCTCACAGGAGAGAAGTTAAAGTAACAGAATGAGATTGATTAGAAAAGGATCAGGATCATTTATAAAGAGTGACATTTAAAGTTATGAAGGGTGGTGGAATTATAACAATCAAACATTCAGCCATATTAACGAGAGCTTAATTGTGTCGGTAACTCAAACAAGCTATATGGCTTATTATATTAAATAATCAAGGTGTAGACTATATGTATGAGTACATTTCAATGAAATTAAGAAGAAGATGATAAATTCAATGGAGAAAGTACAATATATATAGTAAGCCCACTTGGAAGGGACGTAGAAAACCAAAAGTGTTAGGATAGAAACAATCATTTAAAGTGGAATAGGAAGTTATTCCATAGCATGCAACAAAATTCAGACATAGTTAATCATGACGAGCAAAAACTATGAGTAATCTTGAGAATACACAAACTCTAGAAGTTTGATACGAAAAAAAGGAAAATTGAATAACATTGGAAAGAGGATGAATTTAAAGATATGGCGAATCGAACAAATATAAGAAATGTTAGCGGAAAGAGCATCAAAGTGAAAAGGCACATTGTAATAAGTGGGTTTGTATGTCAATTAAGACCTTTCTAGCAAATGATCGGAATTAAGAAAACGTAAAGAAGCAAGGAACTAAAACTAGTAAAGAAATGAAAATGACCAAAGGAAAAATAAGTCAATAACTGAGAATGATGGGAATGTTGCTAATATCAGATTTTAATTAAAAGAAAAGATGACCATGTATGATATGATTGGTAAAGGAGGAGGTACTATGGGCAGGTAGAATTAAAATAATTGTAACCATAAATAGTTCAAGGATGAAAGGTAGTAAGAATAGAATAGTTCCAAGCGTTAGTTACTCAACAGAAGATCACTTGTTACTAGTTCAAAGACCGGATAAGTAGTAAAAATAGACTACTTCAGTGCTGATCAAATGTTTAAGGGTAGGTTGAATATCACTATTTACAAAGAATAAAATGTACAAGGTAATGATATAAGATTAGTCAAGTTATCTATGTGCATTTGGTTCCTCCTTTTAGGAACCCCTACGGCCATAACATTCAAATAGCAATTGGTCGTATGAATTGAAGTAATGAGGACTGTCTGTTTTTCTTCAACATGAGATGAAAATAGGAAGTAGGAAGGTGGACCACTACTCAGAATGGAACTTTTATAAAGGTATATCTCTTTGGTTATGAAATAGTCTGCATATAAGTTTGTCTGATTATAGGAAGGAAAAGTCACAATGGTTCCTAATTTATTCTTGAGGATTAAGAGAGCAAACTAAAATATCAAGGTTACAAAGTTAAACAAGATGTAGGAACACAGAAGAGGGAAAGGGGTGTATGATGTGAAAAACAAACTAATTTTACATTTAAAAGGCTGTCAAAGAAGTTTAAGCAGTACCCACATGACCACATGGTGGACAACTCCGAAAAGGGTTAAGGAAGAAGATAAAAATATTATAAATGAACTTTATTTGCAAGCTTGTTTAATCTAAAACTTTCTAAGACAAGGGCAACTGTCTTGGGTAAATATGGCAAATCCAAGAATACTGGGGTGGAGTAACAAGGATTAAAGTTCATTATGAATGAGATGACAGTAATTAATGATGAAAGCAACAACATCAGGACTAACTTGAGCAAATATGATTAATTAAAGCTAGAGGATCATAGTCCAACTTGATAGTCATAATTCTATGGAAAGATTAATCCCAAGAAACAATTTGATTACTATAAGCATATTCACTAAAGAATTGTTAACAAAACTAATTAATTTTAGGAAAAAGTCTCAGACAAGAGCTATAGGCTAGGTTGTGTTAGAATAAGAGATGTGTACCGCTAACACCAACTTGTAATTGGTAAAGAATTCTATGGTTCTTGATTTAGGACTACATAGTATTAAAACATACATAGTTTATAAGGAAGGCTTCATGTTAGCTGACAAAGGGTTATTATAGTTTCCTTTAGGTAGATACAAAGATTTACATAGCCTGCAATTGCTTGGGTTTGATATGCTTTAGAAAAGTCATCCAAATGGAACTCCCCATATCTTACTTGCTCCGTAACCCTTTTATTTGCACCTTTATGTTTGAACCATGATGACATCTTCTTGAATATGATGATACCTTTTTCAATAGGACAATCTAGTTCTACAGAATCACTAGTTACAACCACATGCAGTCTATACAACACCTGACTAACAGTGTTACTTACTTAACAAAAGGGTCCGTAGGGCAACGAGATCAACTATTCGAAGTTCAAGGTATAACGAGGATTATACTTCCATTATACCTCTTTATACCTCACTTGATGCTCCAAGTCGCATCCATAACTCATGTCTAGTCATTAGCCAGAATTTAAATTATAACCCCTGAAATTCCTTATAATATAGTAGAATACATGTACATGTATAGCACCTCCACAACTAGAAAAGAAGATTCTGACGATGAAAAAATTGGTCGTTAAAAGCATAATTCTCCGTTGTTAAAGGCTTTAATGACAAAAAAATTGTTGCTCGTCGTCCATCGTTATTAGTCTCGTCATTAATAGTTTCAACGACAACTTGAAAATTTTCGCCGTTATTCTAATAACAATGAAAAGAGGTATTGTCGTTATTAGTTAATTAATTGACGACGAAAAAAATAATAATAATGACCATAGTATTCATCGCTTATTTTATGAAATTAGAAATAAAAAAATTTATAACGTTATCAGTAACAACAACTTTGCTTAGCCATTCTTCCTTTTTTAAACCTATTAAAAAAATACTCTACAAAGAATTTAAAAAATTTCGAAAAAACCACAAATGAATTATTGTTATTCAAAAGCGTCTATTTAATCTATTTATTGAAAAATATTGAAAAAATATTGAAAAGGAGATTATCAAAAAACCTTTCAAATGTGAATCCAAATTTAGAATTTGAATTAAGAGACAAATCAAGTGAAATAATAAAAGAAAATGATTCTTTAATTAATAATCAGATGATTCAGGAATCATCTATTGAAGCCCAATTCATGAATTTGATGAATTATTCATTGACATAAAAAAGAATGAAAGATCTGGCTAATAGAAGAAGTACAATCAGAAACCAAATGGATCAAATTTCAGAAATTGTAAATATTAGCCCTAACAAAACACATTATGGTGTTAAAAGATTAGAATCACTCCAAAATATTATTCAAATATTAAAAAGAAGAACTGCTCCATTAATCAGTAAATCAAGTTTTTTTATGAAAAAGATATATACAGATCTATTTCTAGATATTTTAAATATTTTCAGTATTTATACACAAAAATTTTTTCTTGAATCAACAAAAAAAATTTGGATAAATCAATTTACAATAATGAAACAAATCAAAATCCAATTCAGTTTATTTTGACTATAAAAAAATCGCATTTTTTGTTTAGTAGTTTGCTTAGTCGTAAGATTAAGAAGAAATTGAGAAGTCATTCTAATTTATCTTTTTTGTCACAAGTCTACGTATTTTACAAATTATCACAAGCCCAAAACTTATATAAGTTAAGATCTGTCTTTCAATATTATGGAACATCTTTATTTCTTAAGAATGAAATAAAAGATTATTTTGGAGCACAAGGAATAATTCATTCTAAACTAAGGACTAAGAAACTTCCAAATTCTAGAATGAATCCATGGAAAAACTAGTTAAAAAGTAATTACCAATATGGTTTATCTCAGAGAGAATGGTCTCATTTAGTACCACAAAAATGGCAAAATAAAATCAATAAATATTTTCGGGGTGAAAAAAATTAAAAAAATGGAATTCATATGAAAAAGAACAATTAATTAATTCCAATTACCAAAATGCAAAAGCCCTTTATTGTTATTACAGAATGAAAAGAAAAATTTTAGAAATGAGGTTTTATCATATAAATTTCTTTTTCATCAGGATATGAAGGATTCATATAGTTATAGGATACCATTCCAAGGAAATAAAAATAAAGAATTTTCTTATACTAATAATTACAACATACATAAAGGCAATTTAATTGAAATGTGGTGGAGTATCCCTAGCACTTATTATTTAAATATTATGGATATAGAGAAAAATTCGGATAGAAAATATTTTGATTGGAAAATTATCCATTTTGATCATCTTAGAAAGAAAGGTCATATTGGAGCCTGGATCCATAATAAGTATGCTAAGATTGAACCTAAAAAGTATCAAATTGTTTATGAATTTGATATTGATGATGAAATTATTAATCAGAAAGAAAAAGAAATTGATGAGAAAGAAAAGAAAGAATGTTTTGATGATAAGAATGATATTTTTTGTCACAAAATTTATCAAAAATTTAACCAATCACATCAAAAATTTAACCAATCACATCAAAAGAAAACCTTTTTGATTGGATGGGAATGAATGAAGAAATACTAAGTTGTCCTGTATCGATAGAATCTTGGTTCTCCTCAGAATTTGTCTTACTTTATAATATATATAAAATAAAGCCTTGGACTATACCAATTAATTTGTTTCAATAAAGACTAATGACAAAATATTTTGTCGTTAAAAATCGCAAGCACCTGACGATAACGACCAAATATTTATGTCGTTAATAATTCTGTGGAGCTAGTTTTAGCCGTATAATGACTATAATGGTAAAATGGATTAAATAGCTGAAGAAAATACTAGAAATACGAATTTTATATATCTATTGAATGAAACACAATTAGTTTGTAAATACTTACTACAATGCAAAACTATATATATGATACATGTCTTAACTCTAGAAACAATTTAAGAAACTAGATGAGTTACGTTTGTTCTTAAATTTGATGTCTAAATACATAAAAAAATTGGCTAAAAACAAAGGGAAAACTAATGATCTTGCATCTTGTAGCCAAAAAGTGGAACAACACTAGAAGTTGGAATGAGTATCCAGTATCTTCATGTATCTATTTAAAAAAAAAAAAGAAGAAAGTATTAGGCCTTTATTCATAAAGAGAGAGATTACAAGAAGTAGGTACACCGAATGCATAGGTATCAAAAAAAGGAAGCACACAAACATGTAGTTATGGCAGCAAATATATATGTGTTTTCTATACAAAACAAGGAAGCACTTATAAAAAGCGTATCACTTCCCACATCAGTTATGTTTAAATTCAAAAGAACTATGTGTGAAAATTTAAAGCTCCTAAAGGCAAAGGCAAATTCCCTTCTTGTTAGGCCGTATAGATAGACACATCTAAATAGCCAAGGGCAATTTTGGTTTTTTAAGACACAGAACCGATCTAAATGATACACATTTTGGGAATTAAATCTCCACGTGATGGCCCAGACCCCTAGGGTTAGAAGTAGCAATGATTTCTTAATTCCTACTTCAATTTTAGGGCAAAACGGATAGAGTTTTTTCCAAAAACTGACCATTTCCCAGCCTTGAAGCCTTACATTAAATCCATGCAATGAATAGAAGAATAAAGAACTCCAAAATAAGCTCAACGGCTACACGACGGAGTTCATAATTCTACGAGGCACTCATTCGGAGTATACAAAACGATATAGTTCATTAATAAACAATATAGTCCACCAATCACAAAGCTCAGAACTATGCTATCATTTTGAAAGGCATCATCTTGAAGGGCAGTAGCAGTATAAGGGCAGGAACAAAAACACATAATAGTGACTTAACTACATGGAAAACTATGAATTGTGTCACTTAACTACATGGCAGTAGCAGCATAAGGGCAGTAGAAAACACATAACAATGAGCATACCATGGCACCTCCTGTCATTTAGTTCCCTGAGCCCCTCACAGGCAGCAACCTATTTGTTCTTCACGGGAAACTATGAATTGTGTCAGTTAACTACAACTCATTAATGTTATAATGCGCTTTCTCATCGACAAGCGCTCAGAACACATAATAGTGACTCAGTTTGCTTGCCTATTTAAGATCCTCTTGATCAATCACAATTGAGACAAAGAGAGTGGGGTAGAAATAGAGCAATCAAGTAAATAGTCAAAACCCCAGAATTCAAGAGACATCCGTAAAGGAATTTGAGTTCATTTGCATTAGGTTTCTAACCTGCATTCCCATTTTCGATATTAGCATAAGGTGGAATAGTAATGTTTAACTGACTGGAAACCCAATCCTTGAACTTTCCCATTTTGGCTTCAATAGACTCCACACGATTTCGAAGATTTTCATTTTCTGTTTTGACTGTAGTTACACAATCAACAAGAACTTCATTTTTTTTCCTAGTAGCATTGAGTTCCACTTCAAGCTCAACTTCGGTATGTGATCGTCCTCTTATATCTTTTGCCTTTACTCCTCCTCCATAGCCAACCACTGAATCTTGAAATTTTAATTTGACAACCTTTTGATCAACCTACACATCGAAAAGGAAATGCCATACGTTAGATAAAGACATCAGATAGTATGTTATTGAGATTCATTTATGTAAACTTATATTATAAAGTCTACCTCCATATGCGAAAGAGAGGGCTCCTTTTCCATCATATCTTGGATTTCATCCTAAAACATATAGCTTGGCAGCATTAGTCTTTCTAATTGCCAAAAAAAAAAGTTATAAAACAAGATCATACATGCATATTTCCGAGCAATCTCTGGAGTTGCAAGATCATCACCCTTTTTATGGGTTTCATGAAACATTTGAAGAAACGACGGCTCACTTCCACTGCTTGCTCCTTGCGAAATTCCAAGCATGTAATCAAAATATTTTCCCTCATATAAAACTATGGGAAATTTTGAACAAGTTTTATAGTTTTATTACCAATTCCCATGCAACCTGCTCATACGGCTTACTTCTTGTTCTATGGAGCATCTCTTTCTTATAGTTAGCTCTATTAGCAGAATTTCGGGCACTTGCTTCCTAAATTTAAAAAATGTCAAAGTAATAGAAAGATGTTAGCTAAAACAGTTATCAATTAGAAAACAAGTAGTTGCTAGGAACTAGAGAAAAAAGCATATAACTTTGAAACCTTCTGTGGGTCTTTTGAATAGATCTCTATAATCAACCAGTGCCATTCCTCCTTTTGGAGTTCGTTAGGGACATGATCCAAAGCCTGCCGTAAAGTCCTTCTCAGTTTTGTGATGTTGTATCTCTTCAAATCGGACCTCCAATTAGTCCATAAATCATACATATGCCGGAGAACGTGTTCATGGTACGAGTCCATCTCATTGTTCGAGAAAACATCCTAAAGTGATATAAAGTAATGTTATTAGAACTCAACATTGTATTAGATGATATACAGAACTCTTTAAGAATTGACTGTGGTACCATTACAGCTCTCCATATGTGGTCCAATTCTCTGTCGCCAATATCCTTCCATTTGTTCACTCTTAGAGGGCACATGTTTGTATTGCGAACTATAACTCCCAAGTGTCTGACAAAAGCTCCTTGATTAACTCCAACGGTGTGATTACTGTAAAATTGTATAGCTAGTTTCTCTCCAGGTTTAAGCTTCGCAATTTCTATGCACTTATTTCTACCTCGTGTTTTTTCATCTTTTGCACCTATCTTTCTTTTCTTGGAATCATCTTTTCCCATGAAAAGGTCGATAATAAAATAAATAATGATTAGTGGAGAATATTATTTAGCCTAAATCAAACAAAACCATTAAAAGAATGGACTGACCATTGCTATGCCTTTCTTTCCCTATTTGAAGTGTCTCAGTCTGATTAGCATTGATGTTCATTTCTTTCCCAATTTGAGGTGTATGTGTCTCATCAGTATGTTCCTCTAGTTCACGGCTATGAACATAAGTATGTCCAGGGTTACGCAAATCCAAATCCTCGTCCTATGATGATGGTATAGCATCATTCTCACCATCAATATCCTCATTATCAATATCCTTATCATCATGATCAGAAACACTAGAATACTCATAGAGTTGATAGGCAGTCATAATTGGATTGAAGGGATCTCTACGATTGGAACTTGCTCCAATTGAAGAGTGCAGCACAAATGAATGACCAGATTTGTTCATTCTAATGGATATCCCAGAATGGCCACTAGAATGATTAACCCTCTGAAAAGAATCTGAATACTTACATTTGGAGGTGTATAATTCATTTAATTTCTTACCATGACCTCTAGCTAGCATACGAGGCTGCAGGAATGTTGGTTTATCAGACCTTGGAATGCTTAACTTATTCCCTGATCTCATGGAATTCATTATTTTCCTATGATATCAAAAGCAAGTTTACTTGCACTTCAAAATATAGTTCGAAAAAAAATTGCAATTTATAATTTAAGAACTAAAATATCATCACAGCATGTTTGCGATAGATTAGCAACAAATTATGTAGACAAACAGGTTCACAACTAAGTTAACTCAAAACAAGACTGCAATAAAATTAAATATCACTGGGTGCTTGAAACAAAAAGTGAAATAAAAACTTTTCTTACACAGTTGTGCCCTGAGAGTGAGAATGGGCAGGGGGAAGAAACCGACCTGACCTGCTAGGTTAGCAGGAGTTAAGGAGATTATCTGACCTGAAATCAAAAATGCAAATTTCACTTGACATTTTTGCTATGTAAAAAATAAATGTCTATACTATTGATAAATAGTAACTTTAAACCTTAAAATGGTAATTATGCATCATGAATGTCATTAATAAAAAGAGTACATCAAATTTCCCTAAGAATAGAGTAAACATCTTTCTTTTTGACTCTTTCTAGACCCTTGTTCACCATGTTGTCATGTTCCACTTTCACAACCAGCTCCGTTTACATTAGGATCATTTGATGCTGACATTTCTCCAGAGTACTGTGGTAGGGACTTGAGGACCACATGCCAATCTTTGTTTACATGATCAATTGCATAGAAGGCTTGACTTGCTTGGCTAGCCAAGATAAATGTCTTATTAGATTGCAATTGCCTATTGTAATTAACACTCACAAAACCATATTCATCCATTTTGATTCCTCTTAACCCATCATACACATCAAACCATTTACAGTGAAACATCACCACTCCCTTTCCACCAAGATATTATAGCTCAATTATATCAGTCAAGACCCCATAAAAGTCTATGTCTGCATCTCCCTGCCCAGTATTTTCGATCACTACTACCACACTATTTTAGGACCTTAAATTCTTTTCCCGTTGTTCAACACGAAACCTATAGCCATTCACAATATAACCACTATAAGATGTGACATACTGTGTTGGGCCACGTGCCAATGATAATAAATATTCTTTCTTCTTGGTGTTCTCATGCTCATGTAGTTTTGCAACCTATTAAAAACAAATTAATTACAATATATTGATCATATATACATTAATTTACATGTATACAAGAAACTATCCAAGGTAGTGTCGGGTACTTACTTCACACTTGAACCATTCCCTAAAGTGTTTACACCATTCCTCCTCAGACAGTGAATGCACTGATGCTTGGCTGCTAGAGAATTTTCTAAACAAAACATGAGAGCTACTTAAGTTGCAAATTATTAAGGTACATCAATTCTCAGAAAAGGAAGAATGACACTATAAAGATAAGACTTACTCTATAAAGGTTGGACTTCATCACAATTCTTTAGATGATAAATGTGAGCTTCATCTAACTCATGCTTCTTAATATTGGTACGCACTATTTGATGTCCCAATCCCCGACCAGGATGATTAAAGATCGATAAGCTACAATCATGCTCATTCTGATTTTCATAGTTTTGATGAAGATGATTGAACTTCGTCTGATACCTTGAACAAAGTGTCATGCACTCATGAGCTAAATAGCCCTCTACAATTGAGCTCTCTGGTTGAGCCCTGCTGCAAATGTAGGATTTATATGTATGCATAGTCTACTCAGTTGCATGCATATGCTAAATTGGACTGGCCCGCCAATTTTAGCTTCATGAGCAAGGTGTATAGGCAAATGCACCATAACATCAAAAAAAGGAGGAGGAAATTGCTTTTCTAGCTTACATAAAGTAATAGGGATTTTGTGCGTTAGTTTTCTCCAAGTCCTTCATCCTAAGCTCTTTAGTACGTAATATAGCAAAGAACATTGACAACTCAATGATTTCCTCACATACTGAAGGAGTAAGAAGGCCACGTAATGCTAGTGGTAAGAGATATTGGAGTATAACGTGGCAATCATGACTTTTGGGACCGGAGATTTTTGCTTCCTTCATATTCACACAGTAAGATATATTTGAAGAAAATCCATTTGGAACTTTTAATTCTTTCAAGAATTGACAAAACTTGCGCTTTTCAGGAAGGGATAAAGTGTATGGTGCAGGAGGCATGTTCAACTTATCACCATCTCTTAGCAAATGCAAACTACATCTTAATCCTATCCTTTCTAAATCCATACGTGTCTTGATATTATCCTTAGTCTTGCCTTTGATGTTCATGGTTGTTCCAAGAATATTATCACATATATTTTTTTTTAATGTGCATAACATCTAAATTATGGTGTAATAAAAGGGTACTCCAGTAAGGAAGCTAAAAGAAGATACTTTTCTTATTCCAACTATCCCCCCTCTTATCATGGGATATTTTAGGGTTCTTATGTTGAGCTTTTGTCAAGCATACACTCTCAAGGTCTTGCACTTGGTAAAGAATATCATGAATTGAAGAAGGTTGTGGAGGTACACTACGCTCGATTGTTCCATCAAACAAATCTTTCTATTTTCGAAACTTATGGTTTGGAGGCAGATAATGCCGATGGCCCATTGTAACATTGCTTACCACCATTAGATAACCTCATAGAACGGGTCTCCTTCATGCAACAAGGACATGCCAGTTTTCCCTCAGTACTCCATCCAGACAACATTCCGTAAGTAGGGAAATCATTAATTGTCCAAAGCAAAGCTACATGAAGTTGGAAATGACATCGAGTTGATGCATCAAATGTCTTAACACTGATTTCCCATGACTCCTTCAGCTCTTCTATTAAAGGTTGTAAGTATATGTCAATTGCATCTCCAGGACTGTCAGGGCTAGGTATAAGCACTAAAAGAATCATATTAGATTGTTTCATGCATAATTCAGGGGGCATTTTATATGGAATTAGAATGCCAGGCCAAATACCATATGGGGTTTTTGAATTAGCAAAAGGTTGAAAACCATTACCAGCAAGGTCAAGTTTAACATTGTGTGGGTCAGAAGCAAACCATTGATGCATTTCATCAAATAATTTCCATACGAGAGAGTCAGCTGGACGCCCCATTGTATCATCATTCTTTCTTTTATCATGATGCCATCCCATTAAAGATGCTATCTTAGAGGACATGTATAACCTTTGTAATCTTGGCTTCAGTGGAAAGTATTGTAATATCTTTTGAGGCAACTTTTTACCATTACACCTATACTTATCCTCCCCATTACGCTTATTAATTTTCCATCTAGATGCACCACACGCCTTACATTTGTCTACCTCTTCATCCTCCTTCTAGTAGAGCGTACAATCATTCACACGTGCATCAATTTTCTAATAAGAAACGCTAAGATCTTTTATAATCTTTTTTGCTCCATAATAAGAGTCTGGCAAATTTGATTAATTTGGTAACAACCCATCTTTTAAGAATTATAAGAGCATAGTAAAACACTCATTACTCCATCAACTAAGAGTCTTAATGTGAAGAAGTTTTACCAATGCAGTCATTTTTGAGGTTTTATATCCTTCATAAACAGGATCTTATGAATCTTTCAATAGCCCATAAAATGTCTTAGCCTTGTCATTTGGCTCCTCTTCCTGATTGTCATGGCTTAAGGAATCTACATCATTAGACGCATGATATAAATCCCTCAAGATTCCATGCATTTCATCACATTCAACTACATGATTCTCATCATCCATCTCAACACTGGGCTCACTAAATCTCTTCCTATAATGATACCAAAATGTATACCTTTTGACCACTCCATAAACTAGCAGGTGCCCTTGAACCTCTTCATGCGTCCAAACTCAATATTTACACATTTGACACATATGCATTGAATGGTCTCTGTTCCCAACCTAGTAAATGCATAGTCCAAGAAACTTTCCACTCCTTTTTCATAGTCTTCACCTAAGTGATCTTCAATGTTCATCAACTCCTTGTTAGGTACCATATTATCAAAATTTGATTCAATTTACTAGTAAGAACACACCTAGTATGGAAAGAAAAGGCAAATTTTGCTATTAGCCGTCTTTGCTCTCATATAACATAATCACCTAAATATTAAATAAATTTTGACAACTACTTAAATTAATTCCAATCTAATATGGCTAATAATAATAATAATAATAATAATAATAATAATAATAATAATAATAATAATAATAATAATAATAATAATAATAATATCCTAGAGCATCATGCTTACTACACAAATTCAGGGGAGCTTATTCAATTATAAGGCCATCAAGAAACATATGTACTATATAGGATTCAAGTACAACATACCATAATAATATCAAGCTGCAAACAAGTGAGCAAAGCACAAATCCCATGATTAAATCTAAGTTCGCAAAGATGAAATCATATCAAAAATACTTTAAAATATCAATCTCATATTGTACGCACAAAGAATCAAAGCTACAAACACATGTCCAATTCATTAATGAATTATCTTTAGTACAAGAGATTAAAGACTTTGCAGAAAAATCTGAAGTTCCACCCAAAAGGCAAAGCATACATATGCTGCTTAGTGTCTCAACAAAAGCTTTGACAATATGAAGTTAGTCAAATGGCTTGTTAAGGACATTGCTGAATGAAGAAAACTTACTTTGGTAGTGTTACATGAAGTACTTTTTTGCTTGCTGAAAACTTACATGTTTGCTAGAAACACCTAAATAACAGGATACAAGTACCTAAAGGAGAACGCCATGTATGGAGTTATTCTCTAAGTTATCGACCCTAATACTAGACCTCAAGGAGTTCTATCTAGGGGCATGTCCTCCATAAGTTACAAGTGACCAAAATCCAATATGGTAACCTTGCTTCAATTATTCTAAGTTATTCTTCTCCCTTTCTTATCATGCAAAATCCTAATCCTTTCACACTGCGAAGCCAATGTGTTTCGCAGCCTCCTCTTCACATATCAGAACAATAGGAGCCTTGCTTTCCACATCTTATTCTGTATGGAGACACTCCACCATATAACTTCATTCCTCCACTTATTTAAAACTATAGTCACACATCGACTGTATCATCCTCATTTTGGAAATTATCATTTTTTAGGGTTCCAATTTTTCCTTGGCCAATATTTTCCTCATATAACACTGGTGACCTAACAACCATGCAGTACATAATTCCTTTTAGCTTAATCAGGACCTCCACAATATGTAAAATTTTAGATAAACTCGTGTATTTTCGCCACCTAACCCTTATGTAGTTATATGATGAGCAATGTTATCACCAACATCCCTTCACCTCGTATGATTGTCTACAAGCATCTGCACCTTTTTTTTCCTTTGGTATTACAGTGGCACCAATAGATTCAAGAGAAGACAGGCACACCAAACAAAATTATGGGACCATAGTAACCAGAGACTGACAGATGATACAGTAATGTTCTAGTTTCTATGCAAGCCTATCTCCATCGAATATCTTTTTTTTTCCTTTTCCTTTTTGCCTTTTTTTGAGGGCTCCTATCAAAGCAATGAAATAAACAAAAGTCCATAAATCGTGCGCTCTAAAATGAAGAAGTGGAGCAAAGCAAACAACCACCCCCATTCTCAAGTCTTCACCAGAGAAGAAAACTATGTACGATAGGTAGCCATGCAATGGACAACCAGCTTTTTGCTGGCCAAAAATCCACAAGTCACACAACTTAAGTTTCATGGTATAGCAAATCAGAAATGTGCTTCTTTGAGTTTGCATATATATGTATATGTGTATAAAGTACACGCTTCAGTGGCTCATAATTAACTAGGTTCAAGAATTACAACCAAATCACCTTAAGTTTGAAATATTTTTACGAAACATCAATGGAACATGATTCTGTTTTTATTGTCTACAATTACAACTGCTGGGTAAGCGCGCATTGTGCACCTGCTCTCTAGGCCAATGCCTACAATTAGATAATATAAAGTTGAATATATGTCCAAATTAGCCCCACAAATTAGGCCTACTGCTGTGATTTATTAGCTAAGAGTTTTTTTCCCCAATTCTAGGCCCACTGCTGTGATTTCCTATCCTCCTACTCAAAGGTATACTTCCAAAATTTAGAATAAAAAGGAGGACACAGCTTAGGGAAAACACTATAGAACACCCCCAAACCTCCAAAAAAAGCACACAATCTTATGTAAAGCCAAGCCATCTGAGTCAAGCATTGTGTCGAGCATGTAATGTGCAGATGAATGAAGCACTCTAATCCCAAACTTTATTGACGGATTTAGTGGCATCCATGGCATGACAAAATTGTTTCTTTCAACAAGAGTCGATCATAGATTAGTTCATTCCAACCATCCAAGAACACACAATTTGCAAAATTCACTATTGATACACACAATTTGACTATAATCCATATGGGTAACAACTCACCAAGATGATTAAAGACTAACACAGAAGTCGTGAACTTGGCAGCCCTTAAGTAAAATAAGCAATCTGTAGTAAGAATGATTCATTCAAATCGTGCCCAGTTGGCTGAAATAAACTTCCCCTACCCACTAAACTGGACGTAAATCCCTTAAGGAACACTAATTTGGAGATCTAAAGCAGTGAAGGGAATCCAAATTGGTCATCAGAACCAATCAGATTTTTACAAGTTCAGGAAGAGGCAGTTGTCGGCTTAGTTCCAGTAGCATACTAGGTTTTTGAGAGCTTAATTACTTAGGCCTCCTTGAGATTTAAGTCAAATAATTTACCAAGGATTTGAAGTTCAAGAAGTTAGCTTTCCAGAAAAACACGTTTCATCTTATTTGGACTTCATTTGATACTTTAAATCAGCTCTTGAACTCAAACTGTCCAGGCTGCAGTCTTGGGACAGTTCTCGGTTTTGTTTTTTTATTTTCTAGGATGAACTCGTGTATTTTTGCGACCTAACCCTTATATAGTTATATGATGAGCAATGTTATCACCAACATCCCTTTACCTGGTATGATTGTATGTAAGCATCTGCACCTTTTTTTTCCATTGGTATTACTGTGACACCAATAGACTCGAGAGAAGACAGGATCACCAAAAAAAATTAAGGGACCATAGTAACCAGAGACTAACAGATGACATGGTAATGTTCTAGTTTCTACGCTAGCCTATCTCTATCAGATATCTTTTTTTTTCTTTTCCTTTTTGCCTTTTTTTAAGGGCTTTTATCAAAATAATAAAATAAACAAAAATCCATGAATCTTGTCCTCTAAAATGAAGAAGTGGAACAACGCAAACAACCACCCCATTCTTAAGTCTTCACCACAGAAGAAAACTACGTACGATAGGTAGCCATGTAATGGACAACCGGCTTTTTGTTAGCCAAAATTCTATAAGTCACACAACTTAAGTTTCAAGATATAGCAAATAAGAAATGTGCTTCTTTGAGTTTGCATATATATGTATATGTACATAAAGTACATGCTTCAGTGGTTCATAACTAACTAGGTTCAAGAATTACAACTAAATCAACTTAAGTTTGAAATATTTTTACGAAACATCAACGAAACATAATTCTGTTTTTACTGTCTACAATTACAACTGCTGGGTAAGCGCGCATTGTATACCTACTCTCCAGGCTAATGTCTACAATTAGATAATATAAAGTTGAATATATGTCTAAATTAGGCCCACAAATTAGGCCTACTACTGTGATTAGTTAGCTAAGAGTTTTTTTTCCTAATTCTAGGCCTACTATTGTGATTTGCTACCCTCCTACTCAAATGTATACTTCTAAAATTTAGAAGAAAAAGGAGGACACAGCTTAGGGAAAACACTGTAGAACACCCCCAAACCCCAAAAAAAAACACACAATCTTATATAAAGCCAAGCCATCTGAGTCAGGCATTGCGTCGAGCATGCAATGTGCAGATGAAGGAAGCACTCTAATCCTAAAGTTTAATGACAAATTTAGTGGCATCCATAACCAAATTGTTTTCTTTCAACAAGAGTTTATCACAGATCAGTTCATTCCAACCATCCAAGAACACAGAATCTGCAAAATTCACTATTGATACACACAGTTTGACTACGATCCATATGGGTAACAACTCACCAAGACGATTGAAGACTAATATAGAAGTCATGAACTTGGCAGCCCTCCAGCAAAATAAGCAATCTGCAGTAAGAATGATCCATTTAAATCGTGCCCAGTTGGTTAAAATGTACTTCCCCTACCCACTAAACCTGATGTAAATCCCTCATGGAACACTAATTTGGAGATCTAATGCAGTCAAGGGAATCCAAATTAGTCATAAAAACCAGTCAGATTTTTGCAAGTTCAAGAAGAGGTAGTTGTCGGATTAATTCCAGCAATATACCAGGTTTTTGAGAGCTTAATCACTTAGGCCTCCTTGATGTTTAAGTCAAATAATTTACCAGGGATTTGAAGTTCAAGAAGTTAGCTTTCCAAAAAAATAAGTTTCAGCTTATTTGGACTTCATTTGATACTTCAAATCAGCTCTTGAACTCAAACTATCCAAGCTGCAGTCTTGAGACAGTTTTTACTCGGTTTTGTTTTTATTATTTTCTAGGATGAACTTCTGTATTTTTGCCACCGAACCCTTATATAGTTATATGATGAGCAATGTTATCACTAACATCCCTTTCCCTTGTATGATTGTCTGTAAGCATCTGCACCTTTTTTTTCCTTTGGTATTACAATGGCACCAATAGACTCGAGAGAAGATAGGGTCACCAAATAAAATTATGGGACCATAGTGACCAGAGACTGACAGATGATACAGTAATGTTCTAGTTTCTATGCTAGCCTATCTCCATCAGATATCTTTTTTTTCCCTTTTCCTTTTTGCCTTCTTTTAGGGGCTCTTATCAAAACAATGAAATAAATAAAAGTCCATAAATCTTGTCCTCTAAAATGAAGAAGTGGAACAAAGCAAACAACCACCCCCATTCTCAAGTTTTCACCATAGAAGAAAACTATATACGACATGTAGCCATGCGATGGACAACCGGCTTTCTGTTGGCCAAAATTCTATAAGTCACACAACTTAAGTTTCTAGATATAGCAAATTAGAAATGTGCTTCTTTAAGTTTGCATATATATGTATATGTATATAAAGTACACGCTTCAGTGGTTCATAACTAACTAGGTTCAAGAATTACAACCAAATCACCTTAAGTTTGAAATATTTTTATGAAACATCAATGGAACATGATTTTGTTTTCATTGTCTACAATTACAACTGCTGCGTAAGCGCACGTTGTGTACCTGCTCTCTAGGCCAATGTCTACAATTAGATAATATAAAGTTGAATATATGTCTAAATTAGCCCTAAAAATTAGGCCTACTGCTGTGATTTATTAGCTAAGAGTTTTCTTTCCTAATTCTAGGCCCACTGCTGTGATTTGCTGTCCTCCTACTCAAATGTATAGTTGCAAAATTTAGAATAAAAAGGAGGACACAGCTTAGGGAAAACATTATAGAACACCCCCAAACCCTCCAAAAAAACACACAATCTTATATAAACACACAGTTTGACTACGATCCATATGGGTAACAACTCACCAAGATGATTGAAGACTAACATAGAAGTCGTGAACTTGGCAGCCCTCCAGCAAAATAAGCAATCTGCAGCAAGAATGATCCATTCAAATCGTGCCCAGTTGGTTGAAATATAATTCCCCTACCCACTAAACTTGATGTAAATCCCTCAAGGAACACTAATTTGGAGATCCAAAGCAGCCAAGGGAATCCAAATTAGTCATCAGAACCAATCAAATTTTTTCAAGTCCAAGAAGAGGTAGTTGTCGGATTAATTCCAGTAGCATATTAGGTTTTTGAGAGCTTAATTACTTAGGCCTCCTTGAGGTGTACATCAAATAATTTACCAGGGATTTGAAGTTCAAGAAGTTAGCTTTCCAGAAAAACAAGTTTCAGCTTATTTGGACTTCATTTGATGCTTCAAATCAGCTCTTGAACTCAAACTGTCCAGGCTGCAGTCTTGGAACAGTTTTTGCTCGGTTTTATTTTTATTATTTTCTAGGATGAACTTGTGTATTTTTGCCACCTAACCCTTATATAGCTATATGATGAGCAATGCTATCACCAACATCCTTTTGCCTTGTATGATTGTCCGTAAGCATCTGCACCTTTTTTTTCCTTTGGTATTACAGTGGCACCAATAGACTCGAGAGAAGACAAGATCACCAAACATAATTAAGGGACCATAGTAACCAGAGACTAACAGATGCCACAGTAATATTCTAGTTTCTACGCTAGCCAATCTCTGTCAGATATCCTTTTTTTCCTTTTCGTTTTTGCCTTTTTTAAGGGCTTTTATCAAAACAATGAAATAAACAAAAGTCCATAAATCTTGTCCTCTGAAATGAAGAAGTGGAACAAAGCAAACAACCGCCCCCATTCTTAAGTTTTCACCATAGAAGAAAACCACGTACTATGTAGCCATGCAATGGACAACCGGCTTTTTGTTGGCCAAAATTCTACAAGTCACACAACTTAAGTTTTAAGATATAGCAAATTAGAAATGTGCTTCTTTGAGTTTCCACATATATGTATATGTACATAAGGTACATGCTTCAGTGGTTCATAACTAACTAGGTTCAAGAATTACAACCAAATTAACTTAAGTTTGAAATATTTTTACGAAACATCAATGGAACATAATTCTGTTTTTACTATCTACAACTACAACTACTGGGTAAGCACGCATTGTGGACCTGCTCTCCAGGCTAATGTCTACGGTTAGATAATATAAGTTGAATATATGTCTAAATTAGGCCCACAAATTAGGCCTACTGCTGTGATTAATTAGCTAAGAGTTTTTTTCCCCAATTCTAGGCCTACGGCTGTGATTTGCTGTCCTCCTACTCAAATGTGTACTTCCAAAATTTAGAATAAAAAGGAGGACACAGCTTAGGGAAAGCACTATAGAACACCCCTAAACCCCCAAAAAAATCACACAATCTTATATAAAGCCAAGACATCTGAGTTAGGCATTGCGTCGCACGTGTAATGTGTAGATGAAGGAAGCACCCTAATCCCAAACTTTATTGATAGATTTAGTGGCATCCATAACCAAATTGTTTCTTTCAACAAGAGTCTATCACAGATCAGTTCATTCCAACCATCCAAGAACACAGAATCTACAAAATTCACTATTGATGCACACAATTTGACTACAATCCATATGGGTAACAACTCACCAAGATGATTGAAGACTAACACAGAAGTCGTGAACTCGGCAGCCCTCCAGCAAAATAAGCAATCTGCAGCAAGAATGATTCATTGAAATCGTGCCCAGTCGGTTGAAATATACTTCCCGTACCCACTAAACTTGATGTAAATCCCTCGAGGAACACTAATTTGGAGATCTAAAGTAGTCAAGGGAATCCAAATTAGTCATCAGAACCAATCAGATTTTTACAAGTTCAAGAAGAGGTAGTTGTCGGATTAATTCTAGCAGCATAACAGGTTTTTGAGAGCTTAATTGCTTAGGCCTCCTTGAGGTTTAAGTCAAATAATTTACCAGGGATTTGAAGTTCAAGAAGTTCGCTTTCTAGAAAAATAAGTTTCAGCTTATTTGGACTTCATTTGATACTTCAAATCAGCTCTTGAACTCAAATTGTCCAGGCTGCAGTCTTGGGATAGTTTTTTACCAGTTTTGTTTTTATTATTTTCTAGGATGAACTCGTGTATTTTTGCCACCTAACCCTTGTATAGTTATATAATGAGCAATGTTATCCCCAACATCCCTTTACCTTGTATGATTGTCTATAAGCATCTGCACCTTTTTTTTCCTTTGATATTACAGTGGCACCAATAGAATCGAGAGAAGACAGGATCACCGAACAAAACTAAGGGACCATAGTAGCCAGAGACTAACAGATGACACGGTAATGTTCTAGTTTCTACGCTAGCCTGTCTCCATTAGATATATCTTTTTTTTTCTCTTCCTTTCTGCCTTTTTTTAAGGGCTTTTATCAAAACAATGAAATAAACAAAAGTCCACAAATCTTGTCGTCTGAAATGAAGAAGTGGAACAAAGCAAACAACCACCCCCATTCTCAAGTCTTCACCATAGAAGAAAACTACGTATGATAGGTAGCCATGCAATGGACAACCGGCTTTTTGTTGGCAAAAATTCTACAAGTCACACAACTTAATTTTTAAGATATAGCAAATCAGAAATGCACTTCTTTGAGTTTGCATATATATGTATATGTATATAAAGTACACGCTTCAGTGGTTCATAACTAACTAGGTTCAAGAATTACAACCAAATCAACTTAAGTTTGAAATATTTTTACGAAACATCAATGGAACATAATTTTGATTTTACTGCCTACAATTACAACTGCTGGGTAAGCGCGCATTGTGTACCTGCTCTCTAGGCTAATGTCTACAATTACATAATATAAAGTTGAATATAAGTCTTAATTAGGCCCACAATTAGGCCTACAGCTGTGATTAATTAGCAAAGAGTTTTTTTTCCCAATTCTAGGCCTACTACTATGATTTGCTGTCCTCCTACTCAAATGTATACTTCTAAAATTTAGAATAAAAAGGAGGGCACAACTTAGGGAAAACACTATAGAACACCCCCAAACCCCCGAAAAAAAAAACACACACAATCTTATATAACCATGTAATGTGTATGCGAAGGAAGCACTCTAATCCCAAACTTTATTGATAGATTTAGTGGCATCCATAACCAAATTATTTCTTTCAACAAGTGTCTATCACAAATCAGTTCATTCCAACCATCCAAGAGCACAGAATCTGTAAAATGCACTATTGATACACACAGTTTGACCACAATCCATATGGGTAACAACTCACCAAGATGATTGAAGACTAACAAAGAAGTCGTGAACTTGGCAGCCCTCCAGCAAAATAAGCAATCTACAGCAAGAATAAGGGTAGCCCGGTGCACAAGCATCACGCGTTCACGCAGGGCCCGAGGAAGGGCCGCACAATCTACAGCAAGAATGATTAATTCAAATCGTGCCCAGTTGCTTGAAATAAACATCCCCTACCCACTAAACTTGATGTAGATCCCTCAAGGAACACTAATTTAGAGATTCAAAGCAGTCAAGAGAATCCAAATTAGCCATCAGAACCAATCAGATTTTTACAAGTTCAAGAAGAGGTAGTTATCGGATTAATTCTAATAGCATACCAGGTTTTTGAGAGCTTAATTACTTAGGCCTTCTTAAGGTTTAAGCCAAATAATTTAGCAAGGATTTCAAGTTGAAGACGCTAGCTTTCCAGAAAAATAAGTTTCAGCTCGTTTGGACTTCATTTGATGCTTCAAATCAACTCTTGAACTCAAACTATCCAGGCTGCAGTCTTGGGACAGGTTTCACTCAGTTTTGTTTTTATTATTTTCTAGACCAAACGACATCCAAATGTTGTAATTCTTTTTTTGTTAGTTTATTTAGGATGTCTATTTTATGTTTATGTTAAGCACAAAGGCAAAAGAACACGGTAAAGGGGTCAACCCAGTCATTTTGTCAAAGTTGCCCAGTAGGTGTCCGAATCTGCACTATTTGAAAGATCTGGCTGACCAAGGTACTTAATGATGTCTAAATCATGATTTTCAAAAAGGGAGGGTTTCTAGACATCTTGGGGTTTCCGCCATTGAAGAAAACCATAGATGTGTCACCAAAATGCAGTGGCCCAATAGCATGGAACTTTGGCCAGTATGCACCGCCTAGCAGCTGGGTTGCTTAGCCTAGGAGTTTTCCCTTGTAGGTGGGTTTTCTCCTTCAAGGTGTGTGTGTGCTAGGCTGGTAGCTTGAGCTTAGTCACTAGGTGACTCATGAAAGCAGCAAGTGCCATGTGTCAGAGGAAGATTAAGCCATTTTGTAAGCATTCATCCATCCACTTCAGCATGAGCTGTCAAGCATTCATTCCTCTCCTACTTTTGAGGTGGTAGCCATGTGTTCTTTCCTTTCAAGGGATGAAACATGACTCACGCAGCCTAGAATCGTCAAAGACTAGCTTAAGTTTATTATTTTTAAGCCATTGTATTCGTTTGTGCTTGTTTTAGATTAGTTACGTACTAAGCTATATATTTAGCTAGTTAAATGTACTTAATGACTTTCCTAAGTATTAAGTAATCTCCTAATGATTACCTAATGAGTAATGAAAGCATTAGGACATTTTTAAAAAGCCTTGAAGGCTTGTTTTCCGAGCACAGCTTGATAAATTTGAAAGAAAAGCTTAAGTGAAAACTCTCTTGCAAGGGTGGATTCTCTTGTGTTAAATTCCTAAGTAATGTATCTCTAAGTTGGTTCCTTAGAGTGGTGATGTCTTAGGTCCAAATCAAACTTCTTAGTGGTGCTTTGCTGTATCTAAAGAGCTTAATTTGGATGAATGCTTAAGGAGTTTAGCGGTGGTGATATCTGTATCCATCAACCCCCTTAAGTCTATCTCTTGACTCTCCAGGTGTGGATTCATTTAGGTGAGTTAAGTTCATATCTTTCACTTTTATCTTTGGATTAACTTGTTTTCTTCCAAAGTGAGTTTGAGTTTGTCCCTCGATTGTAATCTTTCATGGTTTAACGTGGACTCTTGAATTGAGTTTAAGCTTAACCCTCGAGAGATACATCAGTTTTGATATCAGAGCTAATTCTCATTCTTGGCCTGAAATCGAAGCCCACGCATTTTTCCTTCCTAGCACCCCCTAAAAATTTCCAAAAAATGCCAAAAATAGCCTTGTTTCTTATCTAGCCTTCAATATGAGTAGTATGATTCTTGAAGAGAGGTTCGAAGCTCTCATAAAAAACTTCGAAGCAATGACCTAAACTAACGAAGAGTTGAAGAATCAGAGAGAAGAGTTGAAGAGTCACAATAAATGTTTTAGGTGCCAGTTCAGAGAAGAAAGATGACCTGACCTTAATGATCATGAGGTTAAGGTTCCAAAGTTAGAAGGGAAACTTGATCCTGATGAATTCTTAAGATGGCTTTATAATGTTGAAAGAATCTTTGATTACCACAAAGTCCCTAAGGAAATGAAGGTTAAGCTTGTTGCTCTTAGGCTGAGAAAGTACCCCTCAATTTCGTGAACTAACATGTGTGCTATGCGAGTTAGAAGGAAAAAGAGCGAGATCGAAACATGGGAGAAGATGAGATCTAAATTCAAAAATCGTTTTCTGCCCCTTTTGTACCTTCATAAAAAAGAGTGTAATCAAGCTAGCAAAGCTAAACATCAATAAAAAGCCAAACCATTTTTAAGAAAGATTTCTCTGAACCCATAGTTACCCCTTTTCTTTCCACAAAAAGAAGTCCCTGAGCCTACGGTTATACCCCTTTCGACCCTATAAAAAGACTTGGCTCCATAAAAAAACCAAATTGGTTTGGAAGCTAGTGTGGAGGTTGTCAAAGATGTAAGTGAAAATGAAGATACAGATGCAATGTTGGATTTGAGTAATCTTGATGGCACCGAAGAAGAGACTTTAAGTTCTAATGAGCTTAATGATGAAAAGGGTTCTAATGAATCATCTCTAATCTTAAGTAGTCCGCAAGGGTTAGAGTTGGAGTAAGAGGAAATTGAGTCTGAGCTTCAACATAGGACTGAGCCTTGCAATTAGGAATTAACCTTGGAGGATTAAGAAGAGGTTGTAAAGAAGGTCGAGGAAGCGGAGACACTGATCTTAACAAAAACCTTTAGTGAATTTCATGACTTGGTTGAGCAAAACAAAGGTGCGGTGCTTACAAGTCATTACATTCCATGAACAATACACCAAGGTTTGAGTTAAAGCAAGCAAAGATTGAGTATAAGCTTCAACCAGAAAACAAGCAATTGAACTCGTTACTTGCTTATGATAAACCCTTGAAAAAGGTGTTTTACCATGAGTTATTCCACCCTTAATTTTAGAAAACCAAATCCTGCTACGAAGTCATAGCAGAAAAACAAAAGAGGAGGGTCATTTTTCAGCTAGAATCCAATCCATCCCTGCTTACCCATTGGAGTTGAGGGAAAACCCTTCTCAACAAGGGAAGTATGATGTAAATCTCTCAAGAAAAACTAATTTAGAGAACCAAACCAATCAAGGGGATCCAAATTAGTCATTAGAACCAATCAAACTTTTGTAAGTTCCAGAAGAGGTAGTTGTCAGATTAATTCCAGCAGCATACCTAGTTTTTGAGAGCTTAATTACTTAGGCCTCTTTGAGGTTTAACTTAGGCCTCTTTGAGGTTTAAGCCAAATAATTTACCATGGATTTGAAGTTCAAGAAGTTAGCTTTCTAGAAAAATAAGTTCCAGCTCATTTGGACTTCATTTGATACCTCAAATCAGCTCTTGAACTCAAACTGTCTAGGCTGCCGTTCTAGGACAATTTTTACTTGGTGTTGTTTTTACTATTTTCTAGACCAAACGACATCCAAATATTTTAATTCTTTTTTTGTTAGTTCATTTAGGATGTCCATTTTATTTTTATGTTAAGCAGAAAGGCAGAAGAGTATGCTAAAGGGGTCAACTCTATCATTTTGTCAAAGATGCCCAGCAGGTGTCTGAATCTGCACGGTTTGAAAGATCTGGCTGATTAAGGTACTTAATGATGTCTAAATCATGATTTGCAAGAAGGGAGGGTTTCTAGACATCTTGAGGTTTCCCCCGATTAAAGAAAACCATAGATTAGTCACCAAAATGCAGTGGCCCAGTAGCATGGAACTTTGGCCAATATGCACCACCTAGCAGCCCGGTTGCTTAGCCTAAGAGTTTTCCCTCTTAGGTGGGTTTTCTCCTTCACGGTGTGTGTGTGCTAGGCTGGTAGCTTGAGCTTAGTCACTAGGTGACTCATGAAAGCAGCAAGTGCCATGTGGAAGAGGAAGATTGAGCCATTTTATAAGCATTCATCAATCCACTTCAGCACGAGCTGTCAAGCATTCATTCCTTCCCTACTTTTGAGATGGCAACCGTGTGTTCTTTCCTGTCAAGGGATGAAACATGAATCATGCAGCCTAGAATCATCAAAGACTAGCTTAAGTTTATTATTTTTAAGCCATTGTATTCGTTTGTGCCTGTTTTAGTTCAGTTACATACTAAACTATATGTTTAGCTAGTTAAATGTACTTAGTGACTTTCCTAGGCATTAAGTAATCTCCTAATGATTACCTAATGAGTGAGGAAAGCATTTGGACGTTTTTGAAAAGCCTTGAAGCCTTATTTTCCAAGCACAGCTTGATAAATTTGAAAGAAAAGCTTAAGTAAAAACTCTCTTGCAAGGGTGGATTCTCTTGTGTCAAATTCCTAAGTGCTGTATCTCTAAGTTGGTTCCTTAGAGTGGTGATGTCTTAGGTCCAAATAAAACTTCTTAGTGGTACTTTCGCCGTATCTAAAGAGCTTAATTTGGATGAATGCTTAAGGAGTTTGGTGGTGGTGATATCTGTATCCATCAACCCCCTTAAGTCTATCTCTTGACTCTCCAGGTGTGGATTCATTTAGGTGAGTTAAGTTCATATCTTTCACTTTTATCTTTGGATTAACTTGTTTTCTTCCAAAGTGAGTTTGAGTTTGTCCCTTGATTGTAATCTTTCATGGTTTAACGTGGACTCTTGAATTGAGTTTAAGCTTAACCCTCGAGAGATACATCAGTTTTGATATCAGAGCTAAGTCTCATTCTTGGCCTGAAATCGAAGCCCACACGTTTTGCCTTCCTGGCACCCCCCAAAAATTTCCAAAAAACACCAAAAATAGCCTTGTTTCTTATTTAGCCTTCAATATGAGTAGTATGACTCTTGAAGAGAGGTTCGAAGCTCTCATAAAAAACTTCGAAGCAATGACCTCAACTAATGAAGAGTTGAAGAATCAGAAAGAAGAGTTGAAGAGTCACAATAAATGTTTTAGGTGCCAGTTCCGAGAAGAAAGACGATCTGACCTTAATGATCATGAGGTTAAGGTTCCAAAGTTGGAAGGGAAACTTGATCCTGATAAATTCTTAAGATGGGTTTATAACTTTGAAAGAATCTTTGATTATCACAAAGTCCCTAAGGAAATGAAGGTTAAGCTTGTTGGTCTTTGGCTGAGAAAGTACCCCTCAATTTCGTGAACTAACTTGTGTGCTATGCGAGTTAGAAGGAAAAAGAGCAAGATCGAAACACGGGAGAAGATGAGATCTAAACTTAAAAATCGTTTTCTGCCCCTTTTGTACCTTCATAAAAAAGAGTGTAATCAAGCTAGCAAAGCTAAACATGAATAAAAAGCCAAACCATTTTCAAGAAAGATTTCTCTGAACCCATAGGTACCCCTTTTCTTTCCACAAAAAGAAGTCCCTGAGCCTACAGTTATACCCCTTTCGACCCCACAAAAAGACTTGGCTCCATAAAAAAACCAAATTGGTTTGGAAGCTAGTGAGGAGGTTGTCAAAGATGTAAGTAAAAATGAAGATAGAGATGCAGTGTTGGATTTGAGTAATCTTGATGGCACTGAAGAAGAGACTTTAAGTTCTAATGAGCTTAATGATGAAAGGGGTGCTAATGAATCATCTCTCATCTTAAGCAGTCCGCAAGGGTTAGAGTTGGAGCAAGAGGAAATTGAGTGTGAGCTTCAACATGGAACTGAGCCTTGCAATTAGGAATTAACCTTGGAGGATTAAGAAGAGGTTGTAAAGAAGGTCGAGGAAGTGGAGATACTGATCTTAACAAAAACCTTGAGTGAATTTCATGACTTGGTTGAGCAAAATGAAGGTGCGGTGCTTACAAGTCATTACATTCCATGAACAATACACCAAGGTTTAACTTAAAGCAAGCAAAGATTAAGTATAAGCTTCAACCAGAAAACAAGCAATTGAACTCGTTACTTACTTATGATAAACCCTTGAAAAAGGTGTTTTACCATGAGTTATTCCAATCCCAATTTCAGAAAACCAAATCCTGCTACCAAGTCATAGCAGAAAAACAAAAGAGGAGGGTCATTTTTCAGCTAGAATCCAATCCATCCGTGCTTACCCATTAGAGTTGAGGGAAAATCCTTCTCAATAAGGGAAGGATGATGCAAATCCCTCAAGGAAAACTAATTTAGAGAACCACGCCAATCAAGGGGATCCAGATTAGTCATCAGAACCAATCAGATTTTTGCAAGTTTACGAAGAGGTAGTTGTCAGATTAATTCCAGCAGCATACCTGGTTTTTGGGAGCTTAATTACTTAGGCCTCTTGGAGGTTTAACTTAGGCCTCTTTGAGGTTTAAGTCAAATAATTTACCATGGATTTGAAGTTCCAGAAGTTAGCTTTCTAGAAAAATAAGTTTCAACTCATTTGGACTTCATTTGGCACTTCGAATCAGCTCTTGAACTCAAACTGTCTAGGCTGCCGTTCTGGGGCAATTTTTACTTGGTGTTGTTTTTTTTATTTTCTGGACTAAACGACATCCAAATATTTTAATTCTATTTTTGTTAGTTCATTTAGGATGTCTATTTTATTTTTATGCTAAGCACAAAGGCAGAAGAGCACGGCAAAGGGGTCAACTCAGTCATTTTGTCAAAGCTGCCCAGCAGGTGCCTGAATCTACACGATTTGAAAGATCTGGCTGATTAAGGTACTTCATGATGCCTAAATAATGATTTGCAAAAAGGGAGGGTTTCTAGACATGTTGCGGTGTCCCCCCATTGAAGAAAACCATAGATTCGTCCCCAAAATGTAGTAACCTAATAGCATGGAACTTTGGCCAGTATGCACCACCTAGCAGCCCGGTTGCTTAGCCTAGGAGTTTTCCCTCTTAGGTGGGTTTTCTCCTTCAAGATGTGTGTGTGCTAGGCTGGTAGCTTGAGCTTAGTCACTAGGTGACTCATGAAAGCAGCAAGTGCCATGTGGAAGAGGAAGATTAAGCCATTTTGCAAGCATTCATCTATCCACTTCAGCACGAGCTGTCAAGCATTCATTCCTCTCCTACTTTTGAGATGGCAGCCGTGTGTTCTTTCCCTTCAAGGGATGAAACATGATTGATGCAGCCTAGAATCATCAAAGACTAGCTTAAGTTTATTATTTTTAAGCCATTGTATTCGTTTGCGCTTGTTTTGGTTGAGTTACGTACTAAACTATATGTTTAGCTAGTTAAATGTACTTAGTGACATTCCTAAGCATTAAGTAATCTCCTAATGATTACCTAATGAGTAAGGAAAGCATTAGGACGTTTTTGAAAAGCCTTGAAGCCTTATTTCCCAAGCACAGCTTGATAAATTTGAAAGAAAAGCTTAAGTGAAAACTCTCTTGCAAGGGTGGATTCTCTTGTGTTAAATTACTAAGTGATGTATCTCTAAGTTGGTTCCTTAGAGTGGTGATGTCTTAGGTCCAAATCAAACTTCTTAGTGGTGCTTTTGCTGTATCTAAAGAGCTTAATTTGGATGAATGCTTAAGGAGTTTGGTGGTGGGGATATCTGTATCCATCAACCCCCTTAAGTCTATCTCTTGACTCTCCAGGTGTGGATTCATTTAGGTGAGTTAAGTTCATATCTTTCACTTTTATCTTTGGATTAACTTGTTTTCTTCCAAAGTGAGTTTGAGTTTGTCCCTCGATTGTAATCTTTCATGGTTTAACGTGGACTCTTGAATTGAGTTTAAGCTTAACCCTCGAGAGATACATCAGTTTTGATATCAGAGCTAAGTCTCATTCTTGGCCTGAAATCGAAGCCCACACGTTTTCCCTTCCTGGCACCCCCCAAAAATTTCCAAAAAACACCAAAAATAGCCTTGTTTCTTATTTAGCCTTCAATATGAGTGGTATGACACTTGAAGAGACGTTCGAAGCTCTCTTAAAAAACTTCGAAGCAATGACCTCAACTAACGAAGAGTTGAAGAATCAGAGAGAAGAGTTGAAGAGTCACAGTAAATGTTTTAGGTGCCAGTTCAGAGAAGAAAGACGACCTGACCTTAATGATCATGAGGTTAAGGTTCCAAAGTTGGAAGGGAAAGTTAATCTTGATGAATTCTTGGGATGGCTTTATAACGTTGAAAGAATCTTTGATTACCACAAAGTCCCTAAGGAAATGAAGGTTAAGCTTGTCGCTCTTAGGCTGAGAAAGTACCCCTCAATTTCGTGAACTAACTTGTGTACTATGCGAGTTAGAAGGAAAAAGAGCGAGATCAAAACATGGGAGAAGATGAAATCTAAACTTAAAAATCGTTTTCTGCCCCTTTTGTACCTTCATAAAAAAGAGTGTAATCAAGCTAGCAAAGCTAAACATCAATAAAAAGCCAAACCATTTTCAAGAAGGATTTCTCTGAACCCATAGTTACCCCTTTTCTTTCCACAAAAAGAAGTCCCTGAGCCTACGGTTATACCCCTTTCGACCCCATGAAAAGACTTGGCTCCATAAAAAAACCAAATTGGTTTAGAAGCTAATGAGAAGGTTGTCAAAGATGTAAGTGAAGATGAAGATAGAGACGCAGTGTTGGATTTGAGTAATCTTGATGGCACCGAAGAAGAGACTTTAAGTTCTAATGAGCTTAATGATGAAAAGGGTGCTAATGAATCATCTCTCATCTTAAGTAGTCCGCAAGGGTTAGAGTTGGAGCAAGAGGAAATTGAGTCTGAGCTTCAACATGGAACTGAGCCTTGCAATTAGGAATTAACCTTAGAGGATTAAGAAGGGGTTATAGAGAAGGTCGAGGAAGTGGAGATACTGATCTTAACAAAAACCTTGAGTGAATTTCATGACTTGGTTGAGCAAAACAAAGGTGCGGTGCTTACAAGTCATTACATTCCATGAACAATACACTAAGGTTTGAGTTAAAGCAAGCAAAGATTGAGTATAAGCTTCAACCAGAAAACAAGCAATTGAACTCATTACTTGCTTACGATAAACCCTTGAAAAAAGTGTTTTACGATGAGTATTCCACTCCTAATTTCAGAAAACCAAATCCTCCTACCAAGTCATAGCAGAAAAACAAAAGAGGAGGGTTATTTTTCAGCTAGAATCCAATCCATCCCTGCTTACCCATTGGAGTTGAGGGATAACCCTTCTCAACAAGGGAAGGATGATGTAAATCCCTCAAGGAAAACTAATTTAGAGAACCAAACCAATCAAGGGGATCCAAATTAGTCATCAGAACCAATCAGATTATTACAAGTTCAAGAAGAGGTAGTTGTCAGATTAATTCCAGCAGCATACCTGGTTTTTGAGTGCTTAATTGCTTAGGCCTCTTTGAGGTTTAACTTAGGCCTCTTTGAGGTTTAAGTCAAATAATTTACCATGGATTTAAAGTTCAAGAAGTTAGCTTTCTAGAAAAATAAGTATCAGCTCATTTGGACTTCATTTGATACTTCAAATCAGCTCTTGAACTCAAACTGTCTAGGCTGCCGTTCTGGGGCAATTTTTTCTCGGTGTTGTTTTTACTATTATCTAGACCAAACGACATCCAAATATTTTAATTCTTTTTTTGTTAGTTCATTTAGGATGTGTATTTTATTTTTATGTCAAGCAGAAAGGCAGAAGAGCACGGTAAAGGGGTCAACTCTATCATTTTGTCAAAGCTGCCCAGCAGGTGTCTGAATCTACACGGTTTGAAAGTTCTGGCTTATTAAGGTACTTAATGATGTCCAAATCATGATTTGCAAAAAGGGAGGGTTTCCAGTCACCTTGAGGTTTCCCCCCATTGAAGAAAACCATAGATTAGTCCCCAAAATGCAGTGGCTCAATAGCATGGAACTTTGGCCACTATGCACCACCTAGCAGCCCGGTTGCCTAGCCTAGGAGTTTTCCCTCTTAGGTGGGTTTTCTCCTTCAAGGTGTGTGTGTGCTAGGCTGGTAGCTTGAGCTTAGTCACTAGGTGACTCATGAAAGCAGCAAGTGCCATGTGGAAGAGGAAGATTAAGCCATTCTATAAGCATTCATCTATCCACTTCAGCACGAGCTGTCAAGCATTCATTCCTCTCCTACTTTTGAGATGGCAGTCGTGTGTTCTTTCCTTTCAAGGGATGAAACATGACTCATGCAGCCTAGAATCATCAAAGACTAGCTTAAGTTTGTTATTTTTAAGCCATTACATTCGTTTGTGCTTGTGTTAGCTCAGTTACATACTAAACTATATGTTTAGCTAGTTAAATGTACTTAGTGACTTTCCTAACCATTAAGTAATCTCCTAATGATTACCTAATGAGTAAGGAAAGCATTTGGACGTTTTTGAAAAGCCTTGAAGCCTTATTTTCCAAGACAGCTTGATAAATTTGAAAGAAAAACTTAAGTAAAAACTCTCTCGCAAGAGTGGATTCTCTTGTGTTAAATTCCTAAGTGCTATATCTCTAAGTTGGTTCCTTAGAGTGGTGATGTCTTAGGTCCAAATCAAACTTCTTAGTGGTGCTTTTGCTGTATCAAAAGAGCTTAATTTAGATGACTGCTTAAGGAGTTTGGTGGTGGTGATATCCGTATCCATCAACCCGCTTAAGTCTATCTCTTGACTCTCCAGGTGTGGATTCATTTAGGTGAGTTAAGTTCACATCTTTCACTTTTATCTTTGGATTAACTTGTTTTCTTCCAAAGTGAGTTTGAGTTTGTCCCCTGATTGTACTCTTTCATGGTTTAACGTGGACTCTTGAATTGAGTTTCAGTTTAACCCTCGAGAGATACATCAGTTTTGATATCAGAGCTAAGTCTCATTCTTGGCCTGAAATCGAAGCCCACACGTTTTTCCTTCCTGCCACCCCCCAAAAATTTCCAAAAAACACCAAAAATAGCCTTGTTTCTTATTTAGCCTTCAATATGAGTAGTATGACTCTTGAAGAGAGGTTCGAAGCTCTCATAAAAAACTTCGAAGCAATGACCTCAACTAACGAAGAGTTGAAGAATCAGAAAGAAGAGTTGAAGAGTCACAACAAATGCTTTAGGTGCCAATTCAGAGAAGAAAGACGACCTGACCTTAATGATCATGAGGTTAAGGTTCCAAAGTTGGAAGGGAAACTTGATCCCGATGAATTCTTGGGATGGCTTTATAACCTTGGAAGAATCTTTGATTGCCACAAAGTCCCTAAGGAAATGAAGGTAAGAATCTTTGATTACCACAAAGTCCCTATGGAAATGAAGGTTAAGCTTGTTGCTCTTAGGCTGAGAAAGTACGCCTCAATTTCGTGAACTAGCTTGCGTGCTATGCGAGTTAGAAGGAAAAAGAGCGGGATCGAAACATGGGAGAAGATGAGATCTAAACTTAAAAATCGTTTTCTGCCCCTTTTGTACCTTCATAAAAAAGAGTGTAATCAAGCTAGCAAAGCTAAACATGAATAAAAAGCCAAACCATTTTCAAGAAAGATTTCTCTGAACCCATAGTTACCCCTTTTTTTTTCCACAAAAAGTAGTCCCTGAGCCTACGGTTATACCCCTTTCGACCCCACAAAAAGACTTAGCTCCATAAAAAAACCAAATTGGTTTGAATGCTAGTGAGGAGGTTGTCAAAGATGTCAGTGAAAATGAAGATAAAGATGCAGTGTTGGATTTGAGTAATCTTGATGGCACCAAAGAAGAGACTTTAAGTTCTAATAAGCTTAATGATGAAAAGGGTGCTAATGAATCATCTCTCATCTTAAGCAGACCGCAAGGGTTAGAGTTGGAGCAAGAGGAAATTGATTCTGAGCTTCAACATGGAACTGAGCCTTGTAATTAGGAATTAACCTTGGAGGATTAAGAAGAGGTTGTAGAGAAGGTCGAGGAAGTGGAGATACTGATCTTAACAAAAACCTTGAGTGAATTTCATGACTTGGTTGAGCAAAATGAAGGTGCGGTGCTTACAACTCATTACATTCCATGAACAATACACCAAGGTTTGAGTTAAAGCAAGCAAAGATTGAGTATAAGCTTCAACCAGAAAACAAGCAATTGAACGCGTTACTTGCTTATGATAAACCCTTGAAAAAGGTGCTTTACCATGAGTTATTCCACTCACAATTTCAGAAAACCAAATCCTGCTACCAAGTCATAGCAGAAAAACAAAAGAGGAGGGTCATCTTTCAGCTGGAATCCAATCCATCCGTACTTACCCATTGGAGTTGAGGGAAAACCCTTCTCAACAAGGGAAGGATGATGTAAATCCCTCAAGGAAAACTAATTTGGAGAACCAAACCAATCAAGGGGATCCAAATTAGTTATTAGAACCAATCAAACTTTTGCAAGTTCCAGAAGAGGTAGTTGTCAGAATAATTCCAGCAGCATACCTGGTTTTTGAGAGCTTAATTACTTAGGCCTCTTTGAGGTTTAACTTAGGCCTTTTTGAGGTTTAAGCCAAATAATTTACCATGGATTTGAAGTTCAAGAAGTTAGCTTTCTAGAAAAATAAGTTTCAGCCCATTTGGACTTCATTTGATACTTCAAATCAGCTCTTGAACTCAAACTGTCTAGGCTGCCGTTCTAGGACAATTTTTACTTGGTGTTGTTTTTACTATTTTCTAGACCAAACGACATCCAAATATTTTAATTCTTTTTTTGTTAGTTCATTTAGGATGTCCATTTTATTTTTATGTTAAGCAGAAAGGCAGAAGAGTATGGTAAAGGGGTCAACTCAATCATTTTGTCAAAGATGCCCAGCAGGTGTTTGAATCTGCACGGTTTGAAAGATCTGGCTGATTAAGGTACTTAATGATGTCTAAATCATGATTTGCAAGAAGGGAGGGTTTCTAGACATCTTGAGGTTTCCCCCCATTAAAGAAAACCATAGATTAGTCACCAAAATGCAGTGGCCCAGTAGCATGGAACTTTTGCCAATATGCACCACCTAGCAGCCCGGTTGCTTAGCCTAAGAGTTTTCCCTCTTAGGTGGGTTTTCTCCTTCAAGGTGTGTGTGCGGTAGGCTGGTAGCTTGAGCTTAGTCACTAGGTGACTCATGAAAGCTGCAAGTGCCATGTGGAAGAGGAAGATTGAGCCATTTTATAAGCATTCATCAATCCACTTCAGCACGAGCTATCAAGCATTCATTCCTTCCCTACTTTTGAGATGGCAACCGTGTGTTCTTTCCTGTCAAGGGATGAAACATGACTCATGCAGCCTAGAATCATCAAAGACTAGCTTAAGTTTATTATTTTTAAGCCATTGTATTCGTTTGTGCCTGTTTTAGTTCAGTTACATACTAAACTATATGTTTAGCTAGTTAAATGTACTTAGTGACTTTCCTAGGCATTAAGTAATCTCCTAATGATTACCTAATGAGTGAGGAAAGCATTTGGACGTTTTTGAAAAGCCTTGAAGCCTTATTTTCCAAGCACAGCTTGATAAATTTGAAAGAAAAGCTTAAGTAAAAACTCTCTTGCAAGGGTGAATTCTCTTGTGTCAAATTCCTAAGTGCTGTATCTCTAAGTTGGTTCCTTAGAGTGGTGATGTCTTAGGTCCAAATCAAACTTCTTAGTGGTGCTTTCGCCGTATCTAAAGGGCTTAATTTGGATGAATGCTTAAGGAGTTTGGCAGTGGTGATATCTGTATCCATCAACCCCCTTAAGTCTATCTCTTGACTCTCCAGGTGTGGATTCATTTAGGTGAGTTAAGTTCATATCTTTCACTTTTACCTTTGGATTAACTTGCTTTCTTCCAACGTGAGTTTGAGTTTGTCCCTTGATTGTAATCTTTCATGGTTTAACGTGAACTCTTGAATTGAGTTTAAGCTTAACCCTTGAGAGATACATCAGTTTTGATATCAGAGCTAAGTCTCATTCTTGGCCTGAAATCGAAGCCCACACGTTTTTCCTTCCTGCCACCCCCCAAAAATTTCCAAAAAACACCAAAAATAGCCTTGTTTCTTATTTAGCCTTCAATATGAGTAGTATGACTCTTGAAGAGAGGTTCGAAGCTCTCATAAAAAACTTTGAAGCAATGACCTCAACTAACGAAGAGTTGAAGAATCAGAAAGATGAGTTGAAGAGTCACAATAAATGTTTTAGGTGCCAGTTCCGAGAAGAAAGACGATCTGACCTTAATGATCATGAGGTTAAGATTCCAAAGTTGGAAGGGAAACTTGATCCTGATGAATTCTTAAGATGGCTTTATAACTTTGAAAGAATCTTTGATTACCACAAAGCCCCTAAGGAAATGAAGGTTAAGCTTGTTGGTCTTTGGCTGAGAAAGTACCCCTCAATTTCGTGAACTAACTTGTGTGCTATGCGAGTTAGAAGGAAAAAGAGCGAGATCGAAACACGGGAGAAGATGAGATCTAAACTTAAAAATCGTTTTCTACCCCTTTTGTACCTTCATAAAAAAGAGTGTAATCAAGCTAGCAAAGCTAAACATGAATAAAAAGCCAAACCATTTTCAAGAAAGATTTCTCTGAACCCATAGGTACCCCTTTTCTTTCCACAAAAAGAAGTCCCTGAGCCTACAGTTATACCCCTTTCGACCCCACAAAAAGACTTGGCTCCATAAAAAAACCAAATTGGTTTGGAAGCTAGTGAGGAGGTTGTCAAAGATGTAAGTAAAAATGAAGATAGAGATGCAGTGTTGGATTTGAGTAATCTTGATGGCACTGAAGAAGAGACTTTAAGTTCTAATGAGCTTAATGATGAAAGGGGTGCTAATGAATCATCTCTCATCTTAAGCAGTCCGCAAGGGTTAGAGTTGGAGCAAGAGGAAATTGAGTCTGAGCTTCAACATGGAACTGAGCCTTGCAATTAGGAATTAACCTTGGAGGATTAAGAAGAGGTTGTAGAGAAGGTCGAAGAAGTGGAGATACTGATCTTAACAAAAACCTTGAGTGAATTTCATGACTTGGTTGAGCAAAATGAAGGTGCGGTGCTTACAAGTCATTACATTCTATGAACAATACACCGAGGTTTAAGTTAAAGCAAGCAAAGATTGAGTATAAGCTTCAACCAGAAAACAAGCAATTGAACTCGTTACTTACTTATGATAAACCCTTGAAAAAGGTGTTTTACCATGAGTTATTCCACTCCCAATTTCAGAAAACCAAATCCTGCTACCAAGTCATTGCAGAAAAACAAAAGAGGAGGGTCATTTTTCAGCTAGAATCCAATCCATCCCTACTTACCTATTGGAGTTGAGGGAAAACCCTTCTCAACAAGGGAAGGATGATGTAAACCCCTCAAGGAAAACTAATTTAGAGAACCAAACCAATCAAGGGGGTCCAAATTAGTCATCAGAACCAATCAGATTTTTGCAAGTTTAAGAAGAGGTAGTTGTTAGATTAATTCCAGCAGCATACCTGGTTTTTAAGAGCTTAACTACTTAGGCCTCTTTGAGGTTTAAGTCAAATAATTTAACATGGATTTGAAGTTCAAGAAGTTAGCTTTCTAGAAAAATAAGTTTCAGCTCATTTGGACTTCACTTGATATTTCAAATCAGCTCTTGAACTCAAACTGTCTAGGCTGCCGTTCAGGGACAATTTTTACTCGGTGTTGTTTTTACTATTTTCTAGACCAAATGACATCCAAATATTTTAATTCTTTTTTTGTTAGTTCATTTAGGATGTCTATTTTATTTTTATGTTAAGCAGAAAGGTAGAAGAGCATGGTAAAGGGGTCAACTCAGTCATTTTGTCAAAGCTGCCCAGCAGGTGTCTGAATCTGCATGGTTTCAAAGATCTGCCTGATCAAGGTACTTAATGATGTCTGAATCCTACTTTTGAGATGGCAGTCATGTGTTCTTTCCTTTAAAGGGATGAAACATGACTCATGCAGCCTAGAATCATCAAAGACTAGCTTAAGTTTATTATTTTTAAGCCATTGTATTCGTTTGTGCTTGTTTTAGTTTAGTTACATACTAAACTATATGTTTAGCTAGTTAAATGTACTTAGTGACTTTCCTAAGCATTAAGTAATCTCCTAATGATTACCTAATGAGCAAGGAAAGCATTAGGACATTTTTGAAAAGCCCTGAAGCCTTATTTTCCAAGCACAGCTTGATAAATTTGAAAGAAAAGCTTAAGTGAAAACTCTCTTGCAAGGGTGGATTCTCTTGTGTTAAATTCGTAAGTGCTGTATCTCTAAGTTGGTTCCTTAGAGTGGTGAGCTCTTAGGTCCAAATCAAACTTATTAGTGGTGCTTTGGCTGTATCTAAAGAGCTTAATTTGGATGAATGCTTAAGGAGTTTGGTGGTGGTGATATCTGTATCCATCAACCCCCTTAAGTCTATCTCTTGACTCTCCAGGTGTGGATTCATTTAAGTGAGTTAAGTTCATATCTTTCACTTTTATCTTTGGATTAACTTGTTTTCTTCCAAAGTGAGTTTGAGTTTGTCCCTTGATTGCAATCTTTCATGGTTTAACATGGACTCTTGAATTGAGTTTAAGCTTAACCCTCGAGAGATACATCAGTTTTGATATCAGAGCTAAGTCTCATTCTTGGCCGGAAATCAAAGCCCACACGTTTTTCCTTCCTGCCACGCACCAAAAATTTCCAAAAAACACCAAAAATAGCCCTGTTTCTTATTTGCCCTTCAACATGAGTAGTATGACTCTTGAAGAGAGGTTCGAAGCACTCATAAAAAACTTCGAAGCAATGACCGCAACTAACGAAGAGTTGAAGAATCAGAAAGATGAGTTGAAGAGTCACAACAAATGTTTTAGGTGCCAATTCAGAGAAGAAAGACGACCTGACCTTAATGATCACGAGGTTAAGGTTCCAAAGTTGGAAGGGAAACTTGATCCCAATGAATTCTTGAGATGGCTTTATAACGTTGAAAGAATCTTTGATTACCACAAAGCCCCGAAGGAAATGAAGGTTAAGCTTGTTGCTGCTAGGCTGAGAAAGTACGCCTCAACTTCGTGAACTAACTTGTGTGCTCTGCGAGTTAGAAGGAAAAAGAGCGAGATCGAAACATGGGAGAAAATGAGATCTAAACTTAAAAATCATTTTCTGCCCCTTTTGTACCTTCATAAAACAGAGTGTAATCAAGCTGGCAAAGCTAAACATCAATAAAAAGCCAAACCATTTTCAAGAAAGATTTCTCTGAACCCGTACCCCTTTTCTTTCCACAAAAAGAAGTCCCTGAGCCTATGGTTACACCCCTTTTGACCCCACAAAAAGGCTTGGCTCCATAAAAAAACCAAATTGGTTTGGAAGCTAGTGTGGAGGTTGTCAAAGATGTAAGTGAAAATGAAGACAGAGATGTAGTGTTGGATTTGAGTAATCTTGATGGCACTGAAGAAGAGACTTTAAGTTCTAATGAGCTTAATGATGAAAAGGGTGCTAATGAATCACCTCGCATCTTAAGCAGTCCGCAAGGGTTAGAGTTGGAGCAAGAGGAAATTGAGTCTGAGCTTCAATATGGAACTGAGCCTTACAATTAGGAATTAACCTTGGAGGATTAAGAAGAGGTTGTAAAGAAGGTCGAGGAAGTGGAGATACTGATCTTAACAAAAACCTTGAGTGAATTTCATGGCTTGGTTGAGCAAAACAAAGGTGCAGTTCTTACAAGTCATTACATTCCATGAACAATACCCCAAGGTTTGAGTTAAAGCAAGCAAAGATTGAGTATAAGCTTCAACCAGAAAACAAGCAATTGAACTCGTTACTTGCTTACGATAAACCCTTGAAAAAAGTGTTTTACTATGAGTTATTCCACTCCCAATTTTAGAAAACCAAATCCTCCTACCAAGTCATAGCAGAAAAACAAAAGAGGAGGGTCATTTTTCAACTAGAATCTAATCCATCCCTGCTTACCCATTGGAGTTGAGGGATAACCCTTCTCAATAAGGGAAGGATGATTTAAATCCCTAAAGGAAAACTAATTTAGAGAACTAAACTAGTCAAGGGGATCCAAATTAGTCATCGGAACCAACCAGATTATTGCAAGTTCAAGAAGAGGTAGTTGTCAGATTAATTCCAGCAGCATACCTGGTTTTTGAGAGCTTAATTACTTAGGACTCTTTGAGGTTTAACTTAGGCCTTTTTGAGGTTTAAGTCAAATAATTTACCATGGATTTGAAGTTCAAGAAGTTAGCTTTCTAGAAAAATAAGTTTCAGCTCATTTGGACTTCATTTGATACTTCAAATCAGCTCTTGAACTCAAATTGTCTAGGCTGTCGTTCTGGGGCAATTTTTTCTCAGTTTTGTTTTTATTATTCTCTAGACCAACGACATCAAATATTTTAATTCTTTTTTTGTTAGTTCGCTTAGGATGTCTATTTTGTTTTTATGTTAAGCAAAAAGGCAGAAGAGCACGTTAAAGGGGTTAACTCAGTCATTTCATCAAAGCTGCCCAGCAGGTGTCCGAATCTACACGGTTTGAAAGATCTGGCTGATTAAGGTACTTAGTGATGTCCAAATCATGATTTTCAAAAAGGGACGGTTTCTAGACGTCTTGAGGTTTCCCCCCATTGATGAAAACCGTAGATTAGTCATCAAAATGCAGTGTCCCAATAGCATGGAACTTCGGCCAGTCTGTGCCACCTAGCAGCCCGGTTGCTTAGCCTAGGAGTTTTCCCTCTTAGGTGGGTTTTGTCCTTCAAGCGCTGTGTGTGCTAGGCTAATAGCTTGGGCCTAGTCACCAGGTGACTCATGAAAGCAACAAGTGCCTTGTGGAAGAGGAGGATTAAGCCATTTTGCAAGCATTGATCTATCCACTTCAGCACAAGGTGTCAAGCATTCATTCCTCTCCTACTTTTGAGATGGCAGCTATGTGTCCTTTCCTTCCAAGGGATGAAACATGACTCATGCAGCCTACAATCATCAAAGACTAGCTTAAGTTAATTATTTTTAAGCCATTGGATTCATTTGTGCTTGTTTTAGTTCAGTTATGTACTAAACTGTTTGTTTAGCTAGTTAAATGTACTTAATGACTTTCCTAAGCATTAAGTAATCCCCTAATGATGACCTAATGAGTAAGGAAAGCCTCAGGACATTTTTAAAAGGCCTTAAAGCCTCATTTTACAAGCACAGCTTGATAAATTTGAAAGAAAAGCTTGAGCGAAAACTCTCTTGCAAGGGTGGATTCTCTTGTGTTAAATTCCTAAGTACTGTATCTCTAAGTTGGTTTCTTAGAGTGGTGATCTCTTAAGTCCACATCAAACTTCTTAGTGGTGCTTTTGCTATATCTAAGGGGCCAAGTTTTGATGAACCCTTGAAGAGTATGGTGGTGGTGATATCTGTATCCATCAACCCCCTTAAGTCTATCTCTTGACTCTCCAGGTGTGGATTCATTTAGGTGAGTTAAGTTCATATCCTGCACTTTTATCTTTGGATTCACTTGTTTTCTTCTAAAGTGAGTTTGAGTTTGTCCCTTGATTGTAATCTTTCATGGTTTAACGTGGACTCTTGAGTTGAGTTTAAGCTTAACCCTCGAGAGATAGATCAGTTTTGATATCAGAGCTTAGTCTCATTCTTGGCCTGAAATCAAAACCCACACGTTTTTCCTTCCTGCCACGCCCCAAAAATTTCTAAAAAACACCAAAAATAGCCTTGTTTCTTATTTAGCCTTCAACATGAGTAGTATGACTCTTGAAGAGAGGTTTGAAGCTCTCATAAAAAACTTCGAAGCAATGACCTCAACCAACGAAGAGTTGAAGAATCAGAAACAAGAGTTGAAGAGCCACAACAAATATTTTAGGTGCCAGTTCATGGAAGAAAGGCGACCTGACGTTAACGATCATGAGGTTAAGGTTCCAAAGTTGGAAGGGAAACTTGACCCTGAGGAAATCTTGAGATGGCTTTATAACGTTGAAAGAATCTTTGATTACCACAAAGTCCCTAAGGAAATGAAGGTTAAGCTTGTTGCTCTTAAGCTGAGAAAGTACGCCTCAATTTCGTGAACTAACTTGCGTGCTATGCGAATTAGAAGGAAAAAGAGCGAGATCGAAACATGGGAGAAGATGAGATCTAAACTTAAAAATCATTTTCTGCCCCTTTTGTACCTTCATGAAAAAGAGTGTAATCAAGCTAGCAAAGCTAAACATCAATAAAAAGCCAAACCATTTTCATAAAAGATTTCTCTGAACCCATAGTTACCACTTTCCTTTCCACAAAAAGAAGTCCCTGAGCTTACGGTTATAACCCTTTAGACCCCACAAAAAGACTTAGCTCCATAAAAAAACCAAATTGGTTTGGAAGCTAGTGAGGAGGTTGTCAAAGATGTAAGTAAAAATGAAGATAGAGATGTAGTGTTGGATTTGAGTAATCTTAATGGCCCTGAAGAAGAGACTTTAAGTTCTAATGAGCTTAATAATGAACAAGGTGCTGATGAATCATCTCTCATCCTAAGCAGTCCGCAAGGGTTTGAGTTGGAGCAAGAGGAAATTGTGTCTAGGCTTCAACATGGAACTGAGCCTTGCAATTAGGAATTAACCTTGGAGGATCAACAAGGGGTTGTAGAGAAGGTCGAGGAAGCAGAGATACTGATCTTAAGAAAAACCTTGAGTGAATTTCATGACTTGGTTGAGCAAAATGAAGGTGCTGTGCTTACAAGTCATTACATTCCATGAACAATACACCAAGGTTTGAGTTAAAGCAAGCAAAGATTGAGTATAAGCTTTAACAAGAAAACAAGCAATCGAACTTGTTACTTGCTTGTGATAAACCCTTGAAAAAGGTGTTTTACCATGAGTTATTCTACTCCCAATTTTAGAAATCCAAATCCTCCTACCATGTCATAGCAGAAAAACAAAAAGGAGGGTCATTTTTTAGCTAGAATCCAATCCATCCCTGCTTACCCATTGGATTTGAGGGAAAACCCTTCTCAGCAAGGGAAGGATGATGTAAATCCCTCAAGGAAAACTAATTTAGAGAACCAAACCAGTCAAGGGGATCCAAATTAGTCTTCAGAACCAATCAGATTTTTGCAAGTTCAAGAAGAGGTAGTTGTTAGATTAATTCCAGCAGCATAGCTGGTTTTTGAGAGCTTAATTACTTAGGCCTCTTTGAGGTTTAAGTCAAATAATTTACCATGGATTTGAAGTTCAAGAAGTTAGCTTTCTATAAAAATAAGTTTCAGCTCATTTGGACTTCATTTGGTACTTCAAATCAGCTCTTGAACTCAAACTGTCTAGGCTGCCATTTTGGGACCGTTTTTACTCGGTTTTATTTTTATTATTTTCTAGGCCAAACGACATCCAAATATTTTAATTCTTTTTTTATTAGTTCATTTAGGATGTCTATTTTATTTTTATGCTATGTAGAAAGGCATAACAGCACGTTGAAGGGGTCAACTCAGTCATTTTGTCAAAGCTACCTAGCAGGCGTCTGAATCTGCACAGTTTGAAAGATCTGGCTAATTAAGGTACTCAATGATGTCCAAATCATGATTTTCAAAGAGGGAGGGTTTCTAGACATCTTGAGGTTCCCCCCATTGATGAAAACCATAGATTAGTCATCAAAATGCAGTGGCCCAATAGCATGGAACTTCGGTCAGTATGTGCCACCTAGCCGCCCGATTGCCTAGCCTAGGAGTTTTCCCTCTTAGGTGGGTTTTCTCCTTCAAGGTGTGTGTGTGCTAGGCTGACAGCTTGAGCCTAGTTACCAGGTGACTCATGAAAGCAGTAAGTGCCATGTGGAAGAGGAAGATTAAGCCATTTTGCAAGCATTCATCTACCCACTTCAGCACAAGGTGCCAAGCATTCATTCCTCTCCTACTTTTGAGATGGTAGCTACGTGTTATTTCCTTCCAAGGGATGAAACATGACTTATGCAGCCTAGAATCATCAAAGACTAGCTTAAGTTAATTATTTTTAAGCCATTGGATTCATTTGTGCTTATTTTAGTTCAGTTATGTACTAAACTGTTTGTTTAGCTAGTTAAACATACTTAATGACTTTCCTAAACATTAAGTAATCTCCTAATGATTACCTAATGAGTAAGGAAAGCCTCAGGACATTTTTAAAAGGCCTTAAAGCCTCATTTTACAAGCACAGCTTGATAAATTTGAAAGAAAAGCTTGAGTGAAAACTCTATTGCAAGGGTGGATTCTCTTGTGTTAAATTCCTAGGTGTTGTATCTCTAAGTTGGTTCCTTAGAGTGGTGATCTCTTAGGTCCACATCAAACTTCTTAGCGGTGCTTTTGCTGTATCTAAGGAGCCTAGTTTGGATGAACCCTTGAGGAGTATGGTGGTGGTGATATATGTATCCATCAACCCCCTTAAGTCTATCTCTTAACTCTCCTGGTGTGGATTCATTTAGGTGAGTTAAGTTCGTATCTTTCACTTTTATCTTTGGATTCACTTGTTTTCTTCTAAAGTGAGTTTGAGTTTGTCCCTTGATTGTAATCATTCATGGTTTAATTTACACTCTTGAATTGAGTTTGAGCTTAACCCTGGAGAGATACATCAAAACTTTTCAATTGAAAAATAAAATCATGACAACGGAAGAAGAAGAAGGTGAGCCAAACCTGAAATCAAGAAGAAGAAGAAGAAGAAGAAGACTTTCTGGGAGTGTTTCTGGGTATTTGACTGTGAGTGTTTTTGGGAGTGTTTCTGGGTATTTTAGGAGTGGAGAATGTTTTTAGGTATTCGACTATAGAGAGTATGCGTGAGAGGGTTTTTTTGGGAGTGGAGACTGTGGAGAGTATACGTGAGAGGGGTTTTTCTGCAGAAGAAGAAGATGACTTTCTGGGAGTGTTTCTGGAAGAAGAAGAACAACAATAGGTTGAACGTGGGGTTTTTCAAGATTAATAATACAAACTACCTATTTCTTCCTCCAATAATGATAACCTTTTTTTTTTAAATGGATCTAATACTTTTAACTTGATTTTTAGATTTTTATTTTTATCTTCCCTCCATAATTTTTACGTGTTCCCTCCTACAGTCAATAACGATGAATATTGTAAAATCAATAATGACCTATTTTAGTGTTCATTGTCTAATGACCTTCTTTTTATGAAATTAAATGACAAATAATCATTTTCATCATTATTACTAACATTAACAATGCATTTTATATGTGGTCATTAAAACATGATTGTTACAAATTCAATATTAATATTACCATTGAAAATAATACTATTATTACCACTTTTGTTTCAACAGAATTAACTCCACCTTCTATAATTTAAAGACTTATCAACAAAAATGTTTAGTTTAGGTAAATCCAATTTACATGTCTAATTTTATTGTTTTTTAATGCAATGTACACCCCTTCAAGGCGTCAAATAGATCTCGAGTTCTACTTGTCCGTTTCAGATTACAAGAGAATGTGTTATCTCCATCCCATTTGAGCATAATTCACTTTTAATTACCTCTTTGTAAATCATTAGAACTTAAATTCATCATTAACAATGCCTAGACCCTATCATCTTATTTATTTTCATAAAATTCCCATGAATCAAGGTCTAGCATTGCTTTCAAAATCACTTAAGGGAATATAATTCATGATAATTCTCTAATTAACTTTAAATTCATAACGAAGCTTACTCATTTCAGAGTGCTCAAACTCCATCTCCCTCTTTCTACCTACCTCAACCCTAAGCCCTTCTTTAATCTCTCTATGCTTCAATGAGATAATTTCAACACACCATATCCATCTTTAATTTCATTCAAAGTATAACACCCATACATTTTACACTAAAATTCACCATTATAACTCCAAAATTAAACCAACAGCGCTCATATAATTTTAAAGGAATACAATTTCTAAACCAAAACAACAAAGAACATGATGAAGGCAAGGGAACAGGAGCTTGGAAATCACCTTGCAATGCCGCTTGAACTGAAGACAAAAGACTAGAGGAGGCTGACACTGTAAGCTGGCGACAACGATGGTCCTGCCAGGCGGTAAACGGTTATGGCTGGGGTGGCGAATGGTTGTTGCTTAGGCGGCGCAGTGTAACAACAAGGCAAAGACAGGAAGCGGCTGGCGCTGCAACAAGGGAAAGGGGTGGCACTAGCAAGGCTCCGGGCAGCAGATGTTGGCAACACCTAGTTGATAGCGGAGCATAATTAGGGCACATGGGCGGCGTCCAGGTAGCAGCAACGACGGCCGAGCGGAGATGCATAATAGCTTTAGACGTGCATTTGTTTTGGAGAAAAGAAGCTGACTTTGGCTTCTTCAATTTATCCGACTAAGATTTTTTTAGTTCATTCATTTTTTTTTTCTTTTCCCCTTTTTTGTGCCCTAAATTTTAGCACACGCCTCTCTATTCTCATGGACCTTGGGCTCTTAGTTGGGTCTACCCTTTCCCTAAAATGAAATTACCCATCAAAGCTCTACCTACGTTTTAGGGATTACTTTTTGCACTTCCAGTTTAATTTAGTTGGCTATTCTACATCCGTACTCCCCTTTTTTATTTTTTATAAGATTTACATAACAAATTTCATCAGTTATTTGGGGAAAAGAATTCTAAATTGTACCTATATTTATTAATATGCATGTTGGTATTCATTTTTATTTCATTTATTCATATTAATGTTTTATTTATATAGCGTAGGTAGGCAAATTATATAAGTTATTCTCATTTAATATCTTTCATGGAGAATATAAATTCTTTTCATTATTATAAATATGGTAATTTAAATTTATTTATAAGTATTGAACAATTTTTTTTGAAGTAGTGCTAAATATTATTTCGAGGCCTCTTTGTCATTTTAGCCTGTAATTGCATAAATAATTTCAAATCCTGAATTGAAATGAGGTGTGCTCAACTTTGTTAAATTGAGATTAACTGGAGTGATTAACATGAGCAAGTTTGGGCTGTTACAATCTTTCCCGTTTAAAATAGATTTCGTCCTCAAAACATATGAATTTAGAAGTACATGATTGGCCTTAGAACAACAAAGGATTTTTATGCTTATTTCTTCCTGAGTCTCCCTTATGGCTCCTAATGAGGCATGACTATCCCGTAGAGCTTTAACCAGAGCTACACGCTTATTGCAGAGTTATTTTGACTCTATAACCTTATAATCGTATGAGACACTTATTATAAACCAAATTTCAGCGACTTCATAGGATTTGTTGCAATGTTGTGATTTAAGCCTGGAACATACATATATGTATATATATATATATATATATATATATATATATATATATATATATATATATATATATATATATATATATATATATATATATATATATATATATATATATTTCATTGCGAGTTATAGAAAACACTACGGACATGGTTAAGTTATGTAGATGGAGCCAGTCTCTAGGCCACCAGGTTTAGCTTTTCAACGATTTTATAGGACTGTGCACGTAGGGTTCAACTTCTCTTGGACAAAACCCTTCACTGTGATATCTTATGGGATACTCTACCTCCCACTTGATTGTAAGTGTCTCCTCTCTTTTTATCAACATAGCACTTTTGTGGGCTTTGAGCAGTCTCACTATGTTCTTGTATCTCTCTTGCTTTCTCAGTGATTTCTTCGGCTAATTGTTGTGTGACAATTAATACTTCGTCCAACCCACTCCAACATAGTTATGCCTTATTTTCCATTCTGCTCTTATTGAAAATATCCTCATTTTGTATTCCTAGTGGTGTTCTGTGCCTACTGAGGACCAAGGTGTTGGCAATGTTCTGAAGTTTGATGTCATCCTGTGACCAGAGCCTATAATACCTTTTGGTTTAACAACAAGGGCCATCTTGTGTTCTATCTTATGGACCCAAACATGGTCATTTATGTGCCCTTCTACATTGAACTAGTCTAAGGCTGGCTAGATCTAAATTCAACATTTTAAATGAATATATCCAAGGATAGAATGATGAAAATGGAAGCCTAATGAATCATTGCTCACAAAAAGAAATACGCAGCACAATTAGAAGTGGCCTATAAAACAAGGATTGTCATATGATGGTTAGATTGAGGACAGATATGAGCGTATCAAGAATTCAAGAGGAGAAAGCCACAAGAATCATAGTTCATGAATATAGATTTCAAGAGAAATCAAGAGATAGTTGGCATCTGGTGAGCCATATCAACGATAAAAGTGAGCATTCCACACCATCTTAATAAGTTTGTATAATTAGAAGGCTAAATGGTAAATCGATTGTCCTACTTGTAAAATAAGAAGAGGTTAGAGTATCCACATTAGGAAGATAAGATCATTCATTTTCTTAATGCTAATTTTAATAGGAACTTTCATCGCATGATGAAGTTGTTCTACTGTCGTATGAATGAAAGTGAATTGGGCTATTAGGCCTACAAGGGGTACAAGGCAGACTATTCATATATAATCTTTGCACTAAAGGCATGGTTAAATGTCAAGATCATAAATTCAGCAATTTTGTGATAAAGAATGGAATAATCTTGGTGTCCAACATTTAGCATATAGAATACAGACCAAAGAGAGGTTTGAATGAAAAAGTGGGAACCATTCTAAATAAAGGTGGTTTAGTTACACTTGTGTATAGCGGTTGAACTACAAACAAAATAATGGTAGCTAAGTTTCAACAAGGTGTCGCATTAGCCAACATTAATATGATAAGTGCAATAGCCTGACTTGGATAGGCTGAGTGTAGATCATCTTGCATTTACTATAAATTTAATTTTTAGGGTCGTGCCCTTACTCACATGATAAAAGTTAACGTAACAGAATGAGACTAATTAGAAAAGGATCGCGATCATTTATAAAGAGTGACAATTAAAGTTATGAAGGGTGGTGGAATTACAACAACCAAAAATTCACCTATATTAATGAGAGCTTAATTCCGCCGGCAATTCAAACAAGCTATATGGGCTTATTATTTTAAGTAGTCAAGGTGTTGACTATATGTTTGAGTACATTTCAATGAAATTAAGAAGAAGATGATAAATTCAATGGAGAAGGTACAAGATATATAGTAAGCCCACTTGGAGGGGACATGGAAAACCAAAAGTGTCGGGATAGAAACAATCTTTTAAAGTGGAATAGGAAGTTATTCCATAGCATGCAACAAAATTCAGACATAGTTAATCATGACAAAGGAAAACTATGAGTAATCTTGAAAATACGCAAACTCTAGAAGTTTGATAAAAAAAAAAGGGAAATTGAATAACATTGGAAAGAGGATAAATTTAAAGATACGGTGAATCAAATGAATATACGAAATGTTAGCGGAAAGAGCATCAAAGTCAAAGGCAAGCAGTAATAAGTGGGGTTTGTATGTCAATTAAGACCTTTCTAGCAAATAATCGGAATTAAGAAAACGTAGAGAAGCAAGGAACTAAAACTGATAAACAAATGAAAATGACCAAAGGAAAAATAAGTCAATAACCGAGAATGATGGGAATGTTGCTGATGTCATATTTTAATTAAAACAAAAGATGACCATGTATGATATGATTGGTAAAGAGGGTAGTACTATAGGGCAGGTAGAATTAAAATAATTGTAAACACAAATTGTTCAAGAATGAAAGATAGTAAGAATAAAATGGTTCCAAACGTTAGTTACGCGGGAGAAGATCACTTGTTATTCGTTCAAAGACCAGATAAGTAGTAAAAATAGACTACTTGGGTGGTGATCAAATGTTTAAGGGCAGGTTAAATATCACTATTTATAAGGAATAAAATGTACAAGGTAATGATACAAGATTAGTCAAGTTATTATGTGCATAAGGTTCCTCCTTTTAGGAACCCCAACAGTCGTAGTACTTGAGGGTCGCCTCCACAAGGATGATGGAAGAGATTTCGGTCACTAGTCAAACTAGGAAAGTAACCTAATCTAACACGACTCTAAACTAATACTAAAGCCATAACAACTGAGACCATTGATTACAAATAGATCTAAACTAAAATCACATAATACCAAATCCAACCGAACAAAAGTCATTCCAGTGCTACTCAAAAGCTTTCAAGCAAGTGGGATTCGGAATTTCATCATTGAACACTTAAGAACACTCCACTATCATTGTCCCAGGATATTTTCAAGTGATAAATGAAGTACCATAAGTATATGACTGATGTCGTAGTACTTGAGGGTCGTCTCCATATGGACGATGGAAGAGATTTAGGTCACTAGTCAAACTAGGGAAGTAAACTAATCTAACACGATTCTAAACTAATATTGAAGACATAACAACTGAAACCGTTGATTACAAATTGATGTAAACGAACATCATATAATACCAAATCCAATCAAACACGAGTCATTCCAGTGCTACTAAAAAACTTTCAAGCAAGTGGGATTCGAAATTTCATCATTGAGCACTTTAGAACACTCCACCAATCATTTCATCATTCGAAATTTCAAGCAATACAAAATTTTAAGAACACTTAAGAACCCCCAAAACTTCACGTTTGAAAATCACTAACCCACATCTTTAAAACCAAAAAAGAGGCACTAAAAATGGGAGAGGTAAACAGGAGATCGAACATCACTGACATCAATATCATCATCAATTAATCCTAAAGCAATGAGCATCCAAAATCACTTATTCTGAATTACTAAGATCATGCTATTTTAATCATCAATCAAACCACAATATCATCTAACATCACATACAGAATTGCCAATCCACAATATCAAGTTGACAATATCATCTAACATCAACCATAATATCAACTTGAAAAAATCGAAATTCACAAACAGAATTCTCAATCCAAAATCTGCTCTACTAACATCAAAATACCATTGATTCAACTAACCTATGATAACCAGAAATGAACATAGATGGTTCGAATTCTCAGCAATCAAACACGAGGCATAAATGAAGTTTTAGGATGCAAACCCAAATCATGTCCTGGGCAAAACAGCGAAGCAGGGCCTTGAACTATGGAGAAGACGAGATTTCAGCCAACAATCAAAACCAAGCTTCGCCTATCACCATTAATGGTGTAGATGCTATAACCATGTTTAGCAAAATGGAAACAGGGGAGGGGGATTTTCACCGAAATTTAACAAAACCAACATCCAATTCTTACAAAAATAAACTAAAATCGTGAATTACAACCAAAAAAAATGAAATTGTAGCATTATTACATGAAACTTAGAACCATAAATCGATCTAAAATAAATCCCTAACCCGAATTTATCAAACCCTAACTCTGAAAAATCGAAAAACGCATATGAAATTCAAGCTTAAACTTCAAAAATTAAAACTAATTGAACCCTAAAAACCTCCTAACCTCAAAATGAAACTCGAAAATCAAAACCCTAGCAATTATCAAAAATTCAAATTGAAACTAACAAGAACCCTAATTAAAACTTAAAAACTTAAAAGTAAAACCTAATTGATACCTAATTAAACCTAATCCCCTCACTTCAATCGCCGCTAGCTCGATTTATAGCTCCCTTCCTTTGATCTTGGCCGTTGATGCGTAATCGCGTGGCTTATGTTGTTAACGATGGCGATGATTTAGCTGTGAGGGAGGTGATTTGCTGTGGTGGGTGCACGCAAGATGGTGGAAAGGATGTTGGTGATGAGTGAAGATGGTGAGTATGGAAGGTGGATGAAGATCATGGACTGAGATGAAGGAGAAGGGGGTCGGGTTTCTGGTTTCCTCAGGTCGAAAGTCAAGAGAGAGGAGAGAGAAAAGAAGAATTAAAAGAGGGGGTAACGGATCACGTGAGGTACACGTTAGCTGGGGGAGATTTTATTTTCAATTTAATCTCCCTTTTTTCTGATGGGTTATAAAAGCAACGGGCTAAGGATTTTTTGGTTTGGTTTGAGTCAATCTAGCTCAATGCTTCATCTTCAGCATTTTCCATCATTTCCCCACATTTTTCCACATTTATTCTCATTTGGTTCAAAACCTACAAAACAAAATCAAATCAAATAAAAATCTAAAAATAACAATTATTACAAGCATAAATTGGGTATAAAAGTATCATAAAAATAACACATTTTTGGCAGGAACATAATAATATAAGATTAGTCAAGTTATTTATGTGCATAAGGTTCCTCCTTTTAGGAACCCCTGTGGTCGTAACATTAAAATAGCCATTGGTCATATGAATTGAAGTAATGATGGCAATCTGTTTTTCTTCAACCTGAGATGAAAATCAAAAGTAAGAAGGTGGACCGCTACTCAGAATGGAACTTTTATAAAGGTGTATCTCTTCCGTTATGAGACAGTCTACATGTAAGTTTGTGTGATTACAGGAAGAAAAAGTCACGATGGTTCCTAATTTATTCTTGAGGATCAAGACGGCAAACTAAAATATCAAGGTTATAAAGTTGAACAAGTTGTAGGAACACAGAAGAGGGAAAGGGTTGTATGATGCGAAAAACAAACTAATCTTACAATCAAAAGGCTGTCAATGAAGTTTAAGCAGTACTCATATGACCACATGGTGGACAACTCCGAAAAGGGTTAAGGAAGAAGATAAAAATATTATAAATGAAGGAACTTTATTTGTAAGCTTGTTTAATCTAAAACTTTCTAAGATAAGGGCAACTGTCTTGGGTAGATATGACAAATCTAGGAATACTGGTGTGGAGTAACAAGGATTAAAGTTCATTATGAATGAGACGATAGCAATTAACGATGAAAGCAACAATATCAGGACTAACCTGAGCAAGTATGATTAATTAAAGCTAGAAGATAAGAGTCCAACCTAATAGCCATGATTCCATGAAAAGATTAATGCCAAGAAACAAATTGATTACTATAAGGACATTCACTAAAGAATTGTTAACATAACTAATTAATTTTGGGAAAAGGTCTTAGACAGGAGTTATGGGTTAAGCTGTGCTAGAATAAGGCATGTGTACAGCTAACACCAACTTATAATTGGTAAAGAATTCTATGGTTCTTGATGTAGGACTACATAGTATGAAAACATGCACAGTTTATAAGGAAGGGTTCATGTTAGCTGACAAAGGGTTATTATAGTCTCCTTTAGGTAGATACAAAGATTTACGTAGCTTGTAATTGCTTGGGTTTGATATGCTTAAGAAAAGTCATCTAAATGGAACTCCCCATATCTTACTTACTCCGTAACCCTTTTATTGGCACCTCTGTGTCTGTACCATGATGACATCTTCTTGAATAGGATGACACCTTCTTCAATAGTATAATTAGTTCTACAGAATAACTAGTTACAACCCCATATAGTCTATGCAACACCGAACTAATAGTTTTACTTCCTTAACGAAAGGGCCTGTAAGGCAATGAGATCAGCTATTCAAAGTTCGAGCTATAATGAGGATTATGCTTCCGTCATACCTCTTTATACCTCACTTGATGCTCCAAGTCGTATCCATAACTCATGTACAGTCATTAGCTAGAATATAAATTATAACCCTTGAAATTCCTTATAATATAGTAGAATACATGTACATATATAGCACCTCCTTGAGTCTTTTCCCCGGGTTCCATATATATATAACTGGACGCTTCTGGTGAAATGACTATGTTTTGAGGTCATTAACCACCACTCTTGCTACTTAGATGGCTCCACCATCTGAGTGTGCCATTTTCTTCCCAAATTAGTCCTTGTGTTTCCTGTTCCACGTACCATCACCATGCTCTTAAAACCATAACCATATGAGGTCTTTTACCCTTGATGCCTTGATAGTTGAAACATATGCTCTCATTTATTCTCTCTTGTTTCTGCTCTATTTGCTTTCCTTAATTATTGTTAATCCTATTGACTTTAGCTATCTCATCATCTCATACCTATGTGATGAAAATTTTCCCAACCTAATCTTTCCCATTATCTAGCAACATATCTTATTTCAAAAAGAACATACCACCTAATGCTCAAAACCAAATGGGAAAGGATGTATGTCTTAATTTCCTAATGAGTATATTGCCATTGAGGTCTACCCTTTAGTGACTCCCATGTGCCCTTATAGTCTATTTTATTCTCCTAATAAGTATATAACATCCTCGAATGCATCATGCCATCTAAAATATGTACATTTTCACCCACACATGCTTTGATAATCTCTACGGACTCTTTGCCTTTATTAATAGCTTAGTTATGATAGGTCTCTTGCGATGATGTTAGTCAATGGCCCAAAATCATATTGTTTACTCAGAGATCATATCTAACAATCCTTTACCCTTTCTATCGCATGTATGGTTGCCCAACATGCTTAATATATAGTGAGTTGGATTTACACCTAACCTATAGTCCTGTACATAGGTTTACCTAATTTGGAAATTAGTTAATGACAACCTTCATGACATCCCTAATCTTTTCACATATGGCCCGTATGATATCAAGTAGTGCCCCATAGCCTATCTGACTATTACATGATTGATTGAGCCAAAGAACAATCGATAATTGTTTGTGTAAAAAATATAATATTTTTACGTACCTTTATACATAATTTATGCTCGTAATAATTATTATTTTTGGATATTTGATTTTATTTGATTTTGTAGGTGTTGAATAAATTGGAAGAAAGCAAGGCCAAAAAAAAAAAAACCTAAATCTATTCAACCATCACATGCCCATCACGTCACTACATTACCCCCCACTTCACTTTCTGTCTCCTCTCGGGCTCTCGCTCACGGGCTAAGCCCCGAGGACCAGACATTTTAGTTCCCACCCTCTCTCTTCTCTGACTTTTCGATTTCATCTCATCTTCTCCCTCTCTAACTCATCTCTCTTTTGATCTTGCACAAAAGACCAACACATCTCTGCCATCATCATCCTCATCCACTCCACCATTCTTACAACATCAGCTAGCACATCAACATCCATCCACTGTCCACATCATTCCATATCAAGGGTCGAGATCGAAGAGGTTTCAGATATAAAGGGAGGCACCGATGTGAAATAGTTATCAAGATTAGGTTTAGTTTAAGTTTTCAAGTTTAATTTTAGGGTTTTGGGGTTTAATTCAAGTTATCAGGAATTTAGGTTTGACTTTCATTTTTCCATTTTTGATTTCGAGTTATTACATTTGTTTCTTCTAGCTAGCAATTCTGTACATTTGGAGCTTAAATTGTCGATTTGGGCAGTTTGTCACAGCCAACTTGATATTGAACGAATCTTAGGTTTCACTTTTGATGATTTGTAGTTTCCCCTCCCCTGCTTCGGTCCTCGTGCGGTTCTGCTTAAGGTAATTTTAATGGGGTTTCCTCTGTTGTTGGGCTTGGAAGAGTGATTTTGTTTGTGTTCTGAATTTCAGTACCTATTGGACGAATTTGTGGGTTACATAGTATACAATTTTGGCTAGGAATAGCTCGGTAAGTTGCTCTCCCTTTTCTCTGACTCTCTGAGCTCGAATGTCTGGAGTTTAGCCTTCTGTTAATAGAGGTGTTGAAGTTAGGCTAAGCTTGAAGCAAGGATGTCCATGGCATCTATCCCTCCTCCCCTTTATTTGGTTGTTTTGCCTTCTCTATTTACTTAAGTTATTTCTGCTATGCCTAGCTTGATGTGCTGGGGCATGATTTGGTTCTCTTTTATTCTTACTTTAAGTTTGGCTTCATTATTTTCCTAGATTTATAAGCTTGATTGTGGATGTGTTTTCGCTCTCTTTTTGTTTCTAGTAGTATTAGATAATGGAGTTAATTCTTATTTCCAGCTTAAGAGATTTAGTTTAGATTTTCATTATGTTGGATTATGGATTGTGTTTGATCCTTAGATTATGTTGGTCTTGATTATGTTGAGTATTAGATTTCTTACTTTTATGTGGTTGAGTTTGGTTTTGATATTTTATCTAGGTTAAAGAATATTTAGATCCTATTAGAGTTTTCAAATAATTAGGGATTATTTAGAATTTGATCCATAACTTCAGTTCTTTATTGTTTTAATTAGTTTAAAATGATGGTATAATAGTCAATTTTTTGTATTTAGTGACCTTAAATCTCATTCTCATACCTATGGAGACGACCTCAAGTTGCACAACAATAGTCGTATACTCGCAGCATATATTTTACACCTGAAAATACTAAACAAGTTTTTAACGCCGTTGTCGGGGACAACGACATGAGATTAGGTCACATTTTCTTTTTCTTTGATATTTTCTTATTAGTTGCATCTATTTTCTTTTCTTTTGTTTATTTCATAATGAGTATTGACTTAGATTAGTTTTGGTAGTTTCTTGAAAGTTGACAAAAATCCCAGAAAATTAGAAAAGTCAAGAAAATTGAAAAAAACTTGAAAATCAATAAAAATTTAAAAACATAAAAAATTTAAAAACAAATGGCAAGTTTCTATTTACCTCAGTTTGAACATGAAATAGTTTGGTGACATTTGAGTAGAATGAATGAATTTCATGCTCAATGTGTTGATTATTGTTTTGAGAAATGGAAAATTTACCAAGTGATCTTTAAGGGTCTTAATGATGAACATAGGTCTCATGTTGAGACTGTGTACCCCAGGGGTTTGGATTATTTATTCACCAAGACTCCCGACAAGATATAGGATTTCTTTGGGTATTTGGCTCATGATACGTGGGAGTATAACAACACTAGTGAGACTTTTAGTCACCCCTCTCCCGACCCTTATATGATGCATGCCACATCTTTAGATGAGAGTCGGTCCGAGGGTATATCTTATGAGCACTCTCATATGCCATGCGCTCCTATTTCATGTGATTATAGGCATTGGTTGCCTTTAATAAGGAGATTTGCTTGCAACGTTTAATCAAGACTGAACTTAGGTCTTATGATGACTTTGATATTAGGAGTGAGGCATCGATTCCTTTAGGGCATGATTGTCATGATGATACACATTCTGATGACCTTGAGATTTCGAGTGATCCCCTCATCACGTTTTGCATCTCCCTTTAAGACTAGCATTTCTTTGGACACCTATGAGGATGTCCCAATTATCCCCGAACCCTTTCTTACCTTAGCTCCCTTAGGAGAGCTCGAGGAGGGAGATGGTTCAGAGACTAATGCTAGTTCTTATAATTAGTGTGGCACATTGGTTGAGTTAGAGGACACCTCTTCTAAGGAATGTGCCCGATCATTTGATAGGATGCTTTGATCATTGGTCGATTTTGATATGAGTAGCAGCCTATGAGTTATGATGGAGTGGCTGATGATCCATGGTCCTCCTCAATACCATCTGAGTGAGGTGTTAGTTTAGGTACTATTTGTATCCAACCTGGTATGATCGCTTCACCCTCCCCTCTTCTCTTTCTCATTTCTTTTCTTTCTTTATGTACATAGTTGTGGATATTTACGATTATTCTCTTTGTTTTTATACATAGCTATGGATATTTAGGACTGTTATTATATGGGTGATCGATCTTGAGTAGCAATTTGGGATTTGCTAAGCCGAGCTGGCTATGCTCACCCTTGACTATGTTATGATTTTGTGTATACTTGATAGTTGTGGGTATCTAGGATTGTAAATGGTTGTCGATATCTAGGATCGTTTTTGTGTTTTAGCTTGATTTGCTTCCTTGGTTTTGTGAGTTCTTGTTTCTCTTTGGTTTTGATTTTGTTTCATACTCTGTTTTTGTTTCATACTTTGTTTTTGTTCCCTTTTTGGTGTTTTAGTGGTTTTGTTTTGGTTTTGTATTTTGTTTTTCTTTTTTTTTTGTGCTTTGTTTCAAGTCCCTTTGATTTTGCTTTGTATTTAGTAGGCTTTGGTCTTATTTTGTTTTGTTTTGCCTTGGTATTATTTTGTTTTGGTGATTATGTGTGTTTTGGTCTACTTTTGTTTTGTTTAGTTTGGGTTTGGGTTTTGGGTTTGTTTTGTATTATAATAGGTTTTTGTTTTGCTTTCTTTTGTGATTTTGGTTTTTAGTTTTTGTAAATATGTGTGTTTGGTTTTGTTTTGATTTTAGTTGTAGTTGTGATTTTGATTTTGGTGATTTTGGTTTTTGATTTTTTTTAAAATAATTTTTCATGCAATCGTAGTTTGTATATATTTGTCGCTTCATGTTGGTTTTACGATTGTATACCTTACGTGATTACTTTTTGGCATCTTAGTTACCGCAATGAGGACATTGTGGAGTTTTGGTGTGGGGGTGAGATGCCCATTTGTACGTATTTTTAGAAAATTTTTAAAAATTCAAAGAACTTTTCTTTTTCTTTTAGGATTTGTGTGCTTTCCTAGGCAATTGTGATCCCATGTTGCCAGTTCACTGAGCTATATATAGATACAGTTTGCATGATAAGATGTCTAGTTGACGATGTAGATTTGATGTTTCATAATAACCCTATCTTATAAGTGTAATTTGGGTCTAACTTGTTCACTTTATTGTCAATTCTTAGGGTCTTGTGTTAAGTTGGCATGCGAACTCTTTGTTTGTCGAAGTTGCCTTCTATGCTCTTGAAAATACAAAAAAAATGAAGAAAAAGAGAACAAAATCTAAAAAGTGAATAAAAACCCAAGCACCAATGGTCACAATTGCTATCTTTATATCATTTCTTTAATTGGCTTGAATCTGTGCTATTTTACTTGGTTACACATCTGTTTGGGCAATGAAATAAGTGCTTTGCACAATCTAATAAAATCCCTTTTTAGGGAAGGCCTGAATATTTGTAAGCCAAGATGGATTAGGGTGCGTGCGTTATTATTCTTGAAAAAAAAAAAGAAACAGAAAAAACAGAGCAAATAAGGCAATTAGGTCAAGGACACGGCGATTGTGTTGATGTTAACAACTTGATTCATAAGGATTGATACACATTAGTAGATGCACCAAGGTATACATATCATTGTTTATTTGAGCGTGGGGTGAAAAATGAGAGTCAGGATGCTTCTTTTACTTAGACGTCTTTTGATTGTACATTCTATTTGTATATACTTTTGTGGCTTGGTTACTAGGGTGATGCAATTGCTTAGATTGTGTGCATAATTTACCATTACTTGTATATATGTTTATGTTTTGAAAAAACCAAAAAGATTTTCCTTTGTTTTTGAAATAATTATTACGGGCATTTCACTTAAAAACCCTCACGAGACCTCATTTATTCACTTGGAAAACCGAATGGTTTAAAGGGCTTGTTGCATATGCTAAATGCAATCGTGATTGCTACGAATGTGAGTTAGAATTTTTTTTGGTTATTTTCCATTTCTTTTTAGGTAATTTAGTTGCTTTACTCAAGGATGAGCAAAATCTTGTTGTGGGCGTATTTGTTAGTGTCAAAAATATGATATTTTTACGATGCCTTTATACCTAATTTGTGCTCATAATAATTATTATTTTTAGATTTTAGTTTGATTTTATTTGATTTTGTAATTGTTGAATAAATTAAAAGAAAGCAAGGCAAAAACAAAAACAAAAAATAAAACCTGAATCTATTGAACCATCATGGGCTCATCATGTGACTACATTACCCCCCATTTCACCTTTTCTCTCTACTCAGGCTCGCGCTCATCTGGCCAACCCCCGAGACCCCGACATTTTAGTTACCACCCCTCTCTTCTCTGAGTCTTCAGCTTCATCTCATCTTCTCCCTCTGTAACTCATCTCTCTTTTGATCTCGCACGAATGACCAACACATCTCCATCATTTTTATCCTCATCCACTCCACCATCCACACTGCATCGCCCAGCACATCAACATCCATCCACCATCCACGCCATTCCACATCAATGGTCGAGGTCGAAGAGGGTTTAAATTTAGAAGGAGGCAGCGGCGTGAATTAGGTATCAAAATGGGGTTTAGTTTAAGTTTTCAGGTTTAATTTTGGGATTTTTGGGTTTTGATTCGAGTTGTTAGGAATTTAGTGTTCGATTTTCATTTTCTATTTTTGATTTCAAGTATTAGATTCAATTCTTCTAGCTTGCAATTTCGTATATTTGGAGCTTAAATTGTCCACTTGGGCATTTTATCGCAATCTTTAGCTGGATATTGAACGAATCTCAGGTTTCACTTTCGATAATTTGCAGTTTCCCCTCCCATGTTTTGGTCCTCTATTCGGTTTTGCTTAAGGCAATTTTAATGGCATTTCCTTCGTTGTTGGGCTCGGAAGGGTGATTCTATTTGTATTATGAATTTCAATGCCTATTAAACAAATTTGTGGGTTACATAGCATACATTTTTGGCCTGGAATAGCTGGGTTACTTGCATTCCCTTTTCCCTAACTCTCTGAGCTTGAACCATCGGAATTTAACCTTCTGTTAATGGAGGTGTTGAAGTTGGGCTAAGCTTGAGGCAAGGATGCCCACAGCCTCTATCCCTGCTCCCCTTTGTTTGGTTGTTCTGCCTTCTCTGTTTACTTAAAGTGCTTCTTTTATGCCCAGCTTGATGTGCTGTGGCTTGATTTGGTTCTCTTTTATTCTCACTTTAAGTTTGGCTTGATTGTTTTCCTTGATTTATAAGCTTGATTGTGTTTGTGTTTGCGCTCTCATTTTATTTCTAGTAGTTTTCAATAATGGAGTTCATTTTTATTTCCAGCTTAAGAGGTTTAGCCTAGATTTTCATTACGTTGGATTATGGATTGTGTTTGATCCCTTGATTATCCTGGTCTTGATTATGTTGAGTGTTAGATCTCTTACTTTTATGTGGTTGAGTTTGGTTTCGATATTTTATCTAGGTTAAAGAATATTTACATCATATTAGAGTTTGCGAATAATTAGGGATTACTTAGAATTGATCCTTAATTTCAATTGTTTACTATTTTAATTAGTTTAAAATAATGCTAGATTAGTTGTTTTTTCCATTTAGTGACCTTAAGGCTCATCATCGTCCCTGTAGAGATGGCCCTCAAATACTACGACAATAGTTGTATACTTCCTAAAATTATCGAAAAATAATTAATTATGAGGGTGTCGTAAGCTCTTATTTATATTCATCCAATGACAACTTCTCTTCATATTGGTTTAACATCACCACAAACTATAATAAACTATATTTTCCTTGTATAGAATGCTATAAGTGATTTGATACCATAGAAACCACTCATGAATATGCAAGTGACCTCCTTGACAAGTAGTGCTTGTAAGGTTACCCAGCTAGGTCGTTGACCTTAACATCAATGGCAAATGATAAGGTGAATATTAAGTAAACTGTCCCCATTATGTATACATGTTGGAAAGTTCATAATACGAATCTCATTCAATAACTCCGACACAGCAGTTAATCCGCCTATAGCTCACATTCACCCCAAACCTGGCTCTAATACCACAACTGTAATGCCCTAACTCTTGTCTTGTCATTTATCTTAATTAACTAATAATTAGTGGCCAATACAGTGAAAGAGTCAAGGTCAGGATGATACCATCATCCTAGAAAGGATAAGGCGTAGTTGTTTCACTTATATAAAATGATAACACATTTTAGCTTACGTATAATATAGAAGGACAGAATCTATTGGCACTCAAGCTAAAACGTCAATCTAGTAGCTCACAAAGTATGCGCCCTGATGGCTCAAGACCTTTTCTTTTAAAATGTCGCTGAGAACTTGTTTAACTCCATTGATCATCTCCCCGCCTTTTTAGAGTTTGGCCAAGTTAGGACTTTGCAACTTAATTTACCTAAAACAAAAGAACATGAAATATTCAACTAGTGAGTTGAAGCTCAATAAGGCTACCATATATTGTTAAGAATAAAATTCTTTTTTAGTGAGCGCACACATTTTAATTCATTTTAGTTTGAAATGAGTAGGAGAGAGAGTTATATTAAAATTGTTACCCGTTGTTGCCTAGAAGTGAAACCCAAATTGATTAGCTTATACCCAATCATTAAATAGGTGTACACCTACCAAGCCGATCAAGAAGCTTGACGTGAAGCCGTGCCGGTGAACTGAGGGGCTTAAGCTGTGATAATTGATAACTGGTGGGCCGGCTTCATTACGTGGCAAAATAATTCTTGAAAATGATTCAGGAAACACTTGTATATTTTGAAATTTTGGTATTTATAAAAACAGGTGAAGAATTGAAAGGTAAAGACAGTAAATATACATGGACTTTAAAATTTTTCCCTGCCTTTTGTAATGTATTTGTGTATGGCTCAATGACGACAAAAGCAACGTCGCTTGTTCTTGAAATAGGCTTCCTATGATTGGTAGGATTTACGAAATCTTGATTATTATAATCTTCATAGCTAATGCAGTTTCCTAATATTTTCCTTAATTACTAACGTATCCATAATTGTTTAGTTAAACATATAAGTGAACTTTTTTCACCTTTATTATTTAAATCACTCGTATCAAGCCTTTTCTTAGTTATTATTTCTTTTATCTGCATTACTATTATTAGCCCTCCTCTTGTTTTCTTTTTGTAAATGTTATTTTCGTTATTATTATCATCGTTCAAAATATTACTATTATTCCCCCTTTTCTTAGGATACAATTAGCTTTGCGTTTTGTAATATAAAATCTTATCAGTTAAAAGGCTTAGGTTAGATAAATCTAGTTTACACGTCTAATTTTATGATTTTGGTGCAACATATACGCTATCGGATCCAAATCGACAGGTGTTCTGCTACAAGGCCTTAAATAGATCTCGGTTTCTACTTGCTTGTTTTAGATTACAATAGAATTTGTCATTTCTATCCCATTTGAGCCTAATATGCTTTTTAATTGTCTTTTTGTAAATTATTGACACTTACATTGATCATTAACAGTTCTAAGACCCCATCATGTTATTTATTTTCATTAAGTTCCCATGAATAAAAATCTACTGTTGCTTTTGACCACTAAACTCACTCATATCACCCAAGGGAATGTAATTCACTATAATTCTCCATTAACTCTAAGTTCATAACCAAACTTACTCATTTCAAAGTGCTCAAACTCCATCTCCCTCTTTATACCAACCTCAACCCTAAAACCTTCTTCAACCTCTCTATCCTTCAATGATATGATTTCAACAAACCATATCCATCTTCAATTTCATTCAAAGCATAACAAAAATCTCTTTTAAATTTCACTTCAGTATTCTCCGTACGAGCTCAATTTCAAAACTCATATCCAAGATTCATTTACTTTATAAACATTGAGAAGACACCCACACTGTTTAGTTACCATTAGAACTTCAAAATTTTAACCAACAGCACTCATTTGATGCTAAAGAAATACAATTTCTAAACTAAATCAATAAAGAGCATGATGATGGCAATGGAAGAGCAGCTTGGAAATCACCTTACTATGACCTTGGAATCAAAGACAAAAGATTAGGAGAAGGTGACACTATGAGCTAGCGGCATTGGCGACCCTAGCAAGCAATGGACGGCTCTAGCTTGGGTAGTGCAATGCAACAATGATGCGAGGGCAAGAAGGGTCTGGCACTACAACAGGGGAAGGGGGTCTTCGGGGCTGCTGGTGGTGCTGACATAACTCCGGTGGGTAGATGGTGGTAAGACCTTTTCAGTGACGGAGCACAGTGGCGGGGAGTAGGGGCAGCATCCAGGCAGTAGCAGCAACGGCTGAGCAGAGAGATAGAATAACTCTAGGCATGCATTTGTGTTGGAGGAAAAGGAGCCGACTTTGGCTTCTTCAATTTATCTAGCTAAGATTTTTTTAGTTCATTCATATGTTTTTGCTTTTCCCTTTTTTTATGTCGTAAATTTAAGCTAACTCCTCTTTATTGTCATGGACTTTGGGCTCTTACTTAGGTCTACCCTTTCCCGAAATAAAATTACCCATCAAAGCTCTACCTTCATTTTAGCCAATATTTTTCACTCTACAAATTTGGTTTAGATGGTCATTCTACATCCATACTCCCCTTTTTTAATTCGTAATAAGATTTACATAATAAAATTCATAAATTATTTGGGGAAAAAAATTCTAAATTGTACCTATATTGGTGAATATGTACGTTGGTATTCATTTTTATTTCGCTTATTCACATTAATATTTTATTTATGTAGCGTAAGCAAGCAAATTATATACGTTATTGTCATTTCATACCTTTCATAGGAATATCAATTTTTTTCGTTATTAGTATTATGCTAATCTAAATTTATTTATAAGTATTGAATGATTTTTTTTTGTCGAAGCATTGCTAAATACTATTTCGAGGCCACTTTACGATCTCAACTTGCAATCAGTGCTCCCAATTGGAATAGCAATACCCTCACTTAGAGTAATTATTAAAAACTAAACCCCATAGTTGTAATGGGAAAAGGCTTGATATGAAGAGCTGGGATTGTTAGACGAGAGGAGGCTAAGGGCATTACATAATCTCCATATTTGCAAAACTTGGATTTCAAGAGCTTCCAATAAGAAGGCCAAGCCAAAGAACTTCTAGGAAGGTGACTTAGTCTTAAAAGAGATAAGGACCCCAATACAGCACCCAAGAGGAAAATTTAGACCTAATTGGCTAGGGCTATACATTATAAAAACTCTCTCTCCTGGAGGAGCAATAAAGCTTATAAATATAAATGGAGAGGAATATACTTAGTATACTAAACTCAATCAATTGAAGAAGTATTATACGTAAAAAGCCCGTAAGTCTATAATAGACTTTTGATTTATAGTTGGACATATAACAGGTTCACAAGGCCCATGCTAGGCCCATATAAAAAAAATTAAATATACAATTAATGAAGTATGATGGTTTGATTCCATCCTCAAATCTTTAGACATCCTAACGGCACGACCTAATCGCTTATGATTTGGGTAGGACAGAAAAAAGAGAGGAAAAAAGGGCAAAGCAAATTGTCGGGACCTAAAAGAGTAGACCGAATAGGACGGTCTGCAGGGGGAACCAGCCAATTCCATCTGGGAAATGGGGCCAGGTTCCCAGTGAATTTGGTTGGGCCTCTCAAAAAGGGTCAATTTGTAGTTGTCATAAGTAGAGCAAGAGAAGGGTTATGCGACTATAAAACATGCAAAGAGTTAAGGACCTTTGATGGTGATAGGGGCAAAATCAATACTTTTGCTACCGTTTAGAAAATTTTAAGGGTGTACAACTTAGAATAAAAGTCCTAATCGGATACTACTATGAGAAAGCACTAAACATTATTTTAAAAGATATATTAAAGCAACAAAGCAAAAGTTCCTAATCCTTTTTTAACTTCTTGTCCTTCTTAACCAGGGGCCTATCTTTTCGGGGTAGGATCCTCAGCTTTCTTCTTCCCCTTTTAAGATTAGTCATTCTTAGTCATTTCATTCTCATTAGATCTCTTCTTACGATAAATAACCTTTCTTGCCTCAGCATTATGTTCAGTTATCCAGTTCAGACAATGCCGAGAGATGTATGGAGAGTGCGGGACAGACGACATCACAATGTTAGGAAAACGAAGCTAATACTCCACCCAAAGACTTGATGCGAGAAGGATCATTCTTACATGATATAGGGACAATGCAATCTAATGTAGGGATGCATTTTTTGATGACAACATTGACTCATTACCTGACACAAAAATTAATGAGTTTTGGTGAACAAGCCAATCAGACGAATATGGGTAAGAGTGTCCCTATTGGTTATAAATCATTGTATGCACAAGCAGCAAGTGACCCAACGAACGGGAGGACCCTTCCCCAAGAAATTGATCCAACTCACCATGGACCGATCCTTGAAAAGTATCCTCCTTTGGCAAAATTGCCAGGCTAGGTACATGTCCACATTAGTTAGATATCTGGTTACAATGCACTGCCTTAACTACAAACAAATGCATCGTATGCATCCTATTTGGAGAGCCACCCACAAATAGGAAAACCCCAAAAAGACAAAGGAGGGTGGCCTTGCGCCTAAATGCTCCATCAATAGTTTGGCTATTCTTCTAAAGGTAAGCAATTAAGGCCATAAACTCCACTTCATCCTTAAAGAGTATAGTGGCCACACCCTCTTTACCTAGACCTAAGACTTAACCGTACAGAGAAGAAAGGTCTAGAGGGATGTAAAGAAGAGCAGGAGGGTAATAAAGGGGAAAACCAATAGTAGCATTAAATTCCTCCACTAATGGACATAATTTGTGCTTCTGAGAATGGAATCCCAGAAAGTGACATAGCTCTAAGGGAATCACTAGAAACTTAACTAGGTGTAGGTTGAGACGACCATTTAAGTAAAGATTCTTAAGGTCATGCCTATCTACAACATCGAGTGAAAGGATCCAAGAAGTTAGCATCTTTTCAAATAAGGTTATGGTTGTTGTTAAAGCTTTCAAGATCTCACTGAAAATTGATCAAATTGGAAGAATAGGCAGCCTTAAGTTATAGTTGTAAAAAATTAATCCAAGTCCAAGAAGAACTCGACCAAATTATTCCCTAAGAACCAAAAGGGTTCCTAGCCTTCATTGGGTCAACGATAAAGTTTAATTTGGACTAGACAGAATGACTAGTCCAAGTGGGAGTCGGCAGCATGGCTTAGTGAAGAGCTTGACTAGTACCTAGGTGCTGTCACTGGCCACTCCTGGTCTTTTCATTTTTTCCATTATTGTACCCTTCCCCGGCTTGTAAACTTCAGTTGACTGTAATTTGCAAATTATTCAATAAAATTTTTGAATTATTGCTTAAGACCATAGACCTCTCAAATACTTTTTATGTCCTCTTTGTTTTTTTGCATCTTTTTGATTTTGAGGGAATGGGACTTAATGTGTATTAGAGTCGCATTGAGCTTGTATAAAAATTTACATGAAATTAGCATGGCATAAAAGGTGAAATTACATTATAATATCAAATCGTTATACATAGACCTAATGAATTATCCCTACTTATTATCTGGAAAATCCTTGCCACTTCCACCAAAGGAGTAGCCGACATAGCCTGAAGTATAGCCAAAATCAATTGAGTCATGACTAGCACTCACGTCAGCTTGAGGATTGCCTCTAGTGGTCTAGGAATGGTTTGGAGGATCATCATACACCACCCCAGAGGAAGAATCACAGTGTAAAATGCGGGACACATAAGGTTCTTCCAAGGAAGCAGATAGAGTAGTTCCACCTCTAACGAGGAGTCTATACGTGGGCTTCTTTCTCTAGCATGAGACTACTCATGAATATCTTAAATCCTAGGAGAAGAATACCTTTTAGAATGAGAGGTACGAGACTTTCGTGGCTGGGCATCTTCTACAGGTCCCTATGGCATAAGCAAAGAAGAATCAATCAAAGGGAACGATATACAAGGTCAACTCAAAGGAAGAAACTCATCTCATCTGTTTGAGGGTCATGGCAAGTAAAAAGTTTACAAACGTCCTCCTCATGGACTGGAAATGGCACACTACTAGCCCACACTACTAGCAATTATACTGAAAAGAGCAGAATGGTTAAAAGGTTGCAGTCTAACTTATGGCAATTAAGGTAAGCAACACACTTACCCAAGGAAAAGCAGGAGGAAACGAGAGTTCTAGGCACTTTTTGGGGAACCAATGGGATGCCCACATAGGTGGCTTCCTCCCTTTCTTGAGATACATGAATGTTCAAGCTGGATGCAAGAGCCTTGGCAGCTGCCACCTGTAAAACAAGAATTATGAACATTAGCATCATGAATGTGTAATAAAAGAGAAGAACGCAAAGCAGAAAATACACCAATGCGGAATGAATGCTCGACTTCATCTCCATAATGTGTCTAGAGTAAGAGCTCTCTTATATACAACATAGATTAGGGTGGATCCAAGAGGAATAAATGGAGGCCACTAGTTAGCAACTTGTGTAGTAACCTGTTCACCTTACTCCTAAATGAAGCTAAAAGGTCCTTCCATAAGGACCCACTGCTGAGTATGGAATTGGGTGGCTTTAACTTTAGAAATCACAATATGATTCTCCCATGGGTGAAACTTTGCTTATGAAAGAGGATGGTAGAAGAATAAAATCCTATGTTTGAGTTATTTTTAAAATAAAATAACATTATCATTTTCAAAGTATTGATGGTTACATAAAGGGGTTAAAGATGTCCTAACAGGAGTTGTCAATGAATTTGGTTCCCTTTGGTCTACGAGGCCATTGCAGGATAGCTTGTGGGTGTCTGCGACCTCAGTAATAGAGACGAGAAATATTCATAAAACCAAAGCTGCAAAATAAAGCAGCTTATGTTAAATGTTATCAAGTATAGAGGAAAGTAAAAGAGGGGAAAATATTGTTACCTCGGCAACTCTCCACAAACCCCTAAGGGGTATGCTTGTGCATTGTTCCCCATGAGTGCACTCGATTTTTTACACTCCTTGGCACATGCCACATATAAGGGTGGAATACAAAGGAAGCCCCTAGTTTAAGCTTCTTACTTCGTAACCAAGTTAAGCAAGTAATGAAAATGACAACTGTTAACAAGGTTGGTAAGGATGGTTGATGTAGAGCATGGCACACAAGAGGGTTCCAAAGATCAGGAAGATCCAAAGCATGTCTAGGGTTCCATCCACAGTGAGGAAGATCAAGGTAATCAAATAACACTCAGCCAGATTCATTCATTATTCTCCTGCTCTAAGGCAGAATTGAACATAGTTTTGGATGCTGTGATTCTAGGAGTTTACAAGACCTAATGTGGGCATGCCCTGCTTTTTTGGACTCCCTAAGATGTCTAATTTCATTAAGGGAATTCAATTTTATCCTAAGCAGTAGGAATCATGCTGCATTGGTCCAAACAGTGAAGGTATGCTGGAGCAGCTTCAGTTTACTGGCATTGGAAGATTAGGTGGAATCACAACCTTAAACCTAATCCAGGGTCATAATTTTTGCTTGGGATACTAGCCAACATCCTAAGGTATGAAGATATGAAAATAGATCCACATCATGACGGGTTTTCATGGAGTTCTAACTTCATTTCATCAACTGTTGCAGATTGAGGCCATTCCAGACCCGGTTTGAGTTTCTAGATGGTTCTCTAAACTAAACCTAATTTAGGGTTGATTGTTCTATTTGGGATGATCATTAACATCCTAAGGAACCATAATGAGTAGTAAAATTAGTTCTAAATGAAGTGTAGGTTGGGGAACCAACTTGATTAATTTCAGTGATTAGTCGGGCTCATTTGGCTCAAGCATGCTGTTTTGACATTGCTGCATTTTTCCTTAATGGAGAGGGTTTGCTCAAATACCAACTTGCTTCCTTGATTGCTAGCATGTACAGAAACACCCTCATTTCCACCTTTGTAGCTTTGGCTACCACTTGGCCAATTGGCTTGAGGTGTGATGGCTACTTACTCCCGGATTAGACAGCCAAAGAGCAACCACCTATAGCCTTTGTTTTCTCTTTCCACCATATGCAAATGGCCTTGTTAGAGCTAATAAATCATGTTTTAGTCCTGGATTGATTCTAAACAGATTATATTAGCTACACTCATGCTTGCAATTAACTTTAGCTAAAACTGTTTTGCAAAATAGTTTAGTTATGCCAGAAGCTAGTATGCTAGCTTATTTGCTTGCTACCATAGGGACGTGTATATATGCTTGCTTAGCTACTTATTCAAGGACAGAATTTATGAATAAAAACCTCCATTTTCAGGTTTCAACTCAAAGTCTCTCAAATCTCTCTTTAATCAATCAGAATTGGTTGTTAAATAAAGTGGATTCATTTAATCTGAATCTGGTGGCTTAGCCTTTAAGATTTGGAGGGTGGATTCTCCTAATTCAGTTTAAGTGGTGGCTAGGCCATTATCCCATTCATATCCCCCTAGCTATTTTGGTTTTGGTTCATTGTTGTTTTCTAGCCAAGTCAAAAATAGATTGTAAACCATTCATTAATTAAGTTCATTCAAGGCTCATGCATCAAAGTCACATCTGAGCATAACCTAGTGAGTTTGCTTATAGTTTCATTAGTTTTTTACTCTTCTCCTATTTTGAAATCACATTTCTAGCAGCTACAAAGAGCCCCTTTTAGCCCAAACACAAACCCAGCCACAAAAAGAGCCTAAGCACTATAAAATAGCCTAAGCCATGCCCGGGAGGGAGGAAGTTGAACTTCTCAAACAATAGTACCTAGGGGATTAACCCTTGAGGAAGCTCATGAGTTAGGGAGAGGGAATTCCATACTCTACCACTAGTTTGGCTGATGCTTTATCCAGATTTATGGATGATCTCTAAGGAAGTAGGAGGAGAAGTGTGATCAGCCAAGGAGTGAACGAACCTTAGATCATTCATCTTCTTCCCAAGACAAACCCTCACCTAGGGACAAAAAAGACCACCTATACACAATGAAGATGATTTGAGGGATATGAAGCTTGATCCCCCTAATTTTGAAGGTACCTTGAATTCGAATGTGTATCTAGAATGGATTCAAACTATTGAGAGATTCTTTGAGGTTAAAGGCTACTTAAATGAAAAGTCCTTTAAGGTGTCCATTCTTAAGCTCAAAAAGTATACTTCCCTTTGGTATAAAAATACCAAAACACAAAGAACAGAGCAGGGAAAGCCACAGATCACAACCTAGTCCAAGTTAAGAAAACTAATGAACAAAAGGTTTCTGCCTGAGGGTTGTATTAGGGATATCTAGCTTAGAGTATCCTCCTTAAACCAAGGCCGAATGAGTGTGGAGGAATACATCAAATAATTTAGACAACTCAAGATAAGGAGTGGTTTAGAGGAGGAACTAAAACAAACTATGGTTAGGTTCCTAAAGGGCCTAAACCAAAATATAGCAGAGAAGGTTGATCTTCAACCTTACTGGGGTTTTGAGGACATTTGTAAACTAGCTAACAAGGTAGAGAAGTATTCTAAAAATAAAAAGTCATACACAAACTCCTACTCTCATCCTAACCCCCTCCCCACCAAAGCCTTATTGTGCCCCTAAAGTCAAAACACAAACCAAAGGAGATTTGCCTAGAGATAAAGGTAAGGGAGTTCTTAGGAAATTCCCTATGCAACTTGATGGCAAAACGTGTTTTAAATGCCAAGAATATGGCCATTTCCAAGTAGATTGCCTAAATAGAAGAGCTTTCACCATCAAGGAGATTGAGGAGATTGACCATATTGTTATTGAGCTTAGTGAAGAAAAAGATAAGGAAGAAAAGGAGGCCACCATTTTGACTCGTAAAGTTGGGAAGTTTCTGGTCCAAAAAAGTTACACACCATGGAGAGTCCAAGAGAAGAAAGCCAAAGGGAAACTCATCTTTCACTCTCAGTGTGCCATTCAAGGGAAGGTATGTAGTTTAATTATTGATAAGGATAGTTGTACTAACGTCACTTCATCCTATTTAGTTGATGAACTTAAGCTACCTATTATCCCTCACCCTCAGCCTTACTCCCTACAATGGCTCAAGAAAGGGAATGAAGTGCATGTAACCAAGCAAGCCATAATCACATATAACATAGGTAACTCTAAAGATGAGGTCCTTTGTGATATGTTACCTATGTATGCATGTCATTTACTCCTTAGGAGGCTCTGGTAGTTTGAAAAAGGTGTCATTCATAATGGAATAGCCAACACCGACACCTTTAAAGTCAAAGGTCATAGCTACATCTCACCCCTTTGCCTATTTGCTAAATCCAGAATATTAAAGCTAGCCATAGGGAGGGAAACACAGGTAATAAAACCTTATTTTTGAGGGGAACAAAGGTGGAGAGATCCATAAGTAAAGGCAAAAGGCAAACCAGTTTATGCCTTACTTGTGTTGGAAGAAGGATAGGGAGAGAGACCTTTACATCCCCTTGCTCAGCCCTTTGTACATGAGCTTTTGGATGTGTTCCCTAATGATTTACCCTTGGGATTGCCTCCACTTAGAGATGTTGAGCATTAAATTAACCTATTTCCCAGAGCTGCCCTGCTAAAGAAGCCAACTTATAGGTGTAACCCTACTAAAACTAAGGAACTTCATAAGCAAGCTCAAAAACTTATTTATAGAGGTTATAAAGAGAAAGCATGAGTCCTTGTTCTATTCCAGCCTTACGTGTACCTAATAAAGACAGGACCATGAGGATATGTGTCGATAATCATGTCATAAACAACATTGTAAGAAGGTATAGGTACCTTATCGCTAGACTTGATGATATTTTAGATGAATTGCATGGCTCAAAGGTGTTTCCTAGATTGACTTAAGGAGTCAATACCATCAGATTAGGATGAGGGATGGTGATGAGTGGCAGACAACCTTAAAAACAAAGCAAGGCTTATATGAATGGCTTGTCATGCCATTTGGTCTATCTAATGCCTATAGTGCCTTTATAAGGGTAATGAATGGGGTCCTTAAACCATTGATTGGTCACTTTGTGGTAGTGTACTTTGATGATATTCTGATTTACAGTCAGAATGAGAGAGAACACAAGGATCATTTCAGGGAGGTTTTTTAAGGGTTTGAGAAGACAAAAACTCTAAGCCAAGATAGGGAAGTGTGAGTTTTTCACTCCACAGCTCACTTTCCTTAGTTATGTAGTTTTAGCAAAGGCATTCAAGTTGATCAAAGCAAGAGTGACACAATCCAGTCCTGGCCTCAACCCAAATTAGTTACAGAGGTGAGCAATTTTCATGGTTTTGCCTCTTTTCACAGGAGGTTCATTAGAGATTTCAGTTGAGTTATAGCCCCTATTACTAAGTGCGTAAGGAAAGGAGTTTTTGAGTGGTACAAGGCTGACCAAAAGGCCTTTGAAGATGTCAAGCAGAAACTATGCCAAGCACCTATCTTGGGTCTACCAAACTTTGAAGATTTATTTGAGCTTGAGTGTGATACAAGTTGAGTTAGGATAGGAGCTGTCCTAATCCAATCCAGAAAGCCCATTTCCTACTTTAGTGAGAAGCTTAATGGTTCTATAAGCAACTATAACACTTATTACAAAGAGTTATGTGCTATTGTGAGGGCCTTGACTCACCGGGGTCATTACCTCAAAGGTAGGCCTTTTGCCCTACATTCTGATCATCAAGTTCTTAAGTATACCAATGGTCAACACTAACTAAACCTAAGGCATGCAAAATGGGTAGAATTCCTTCAATTATTCAACTTTACTTGCAAACACAAGAGTGGAAAGGAGAATGTGGTTGCAGGTGCCCTATCCAGAAGGTATACTTTACTTTCTATTTTTGGAAACAAAGGTACTCGAATTTCATTCAATCCAGGCTATCTATAACGAGGATCTAGAATTCGAGCTCTTGATTAAGGACGTTCCAAATGATGGCCTCCACACTGTCAGAGAAGGCGACCTATTAAGCTTTGTATCCCTTAGTGCTCTTCAAGAGAGCTAATGGTTTGAGAGGCTTGTGGTGGTGCTCTTGCTTGCCATTTTAGCCTAAACAAAACAATTGATATTCTAAAAGAGCATTTTTTATTGGCCTTAGATGGGAGGGGATGTTCACTGAATCATTTTAGGTTGCCCATTTGTCACAAAGCCAAGAGTCAATTCCATGAAGGCTTATACACCCCACTGCCTAAACCTTTAAAACCTTGGAATGATGTAAGTATGGATTTCATTGTGGCCCTCCGTAGGACCCAGAGGGGGAAGGATGCAAGCATGGTGGTTGTGGATAGATTTTCCAAAATGGTTTACTTATTTTATGCCGCAAAACTAATGATGCTAGCTACATTGCTAAGTTGTAGTTCAAAGAGATCATTAGGCTCCATGCTATGCCTAAGTTCATTATATCTGCTAAAGACTCCAAGTTTCTACCCCACTTTTAGATATGTTTGTGCAAGCTTTTGGGTACTAAACTCTTGTTTAGTACAACCTATCATCCTTAGACTGATGGCAGACTGAGGTAACAAACCGAACTCGCACTACATTGCGTAGGAGTTTGGTGAGTAAAAGCTTAAAAGATTGGGACCTAAAATGACCCCATGCTGAGTTTGCCTATAATAGGTCTCCATTCTATACTACTAAGCGCTTTCCTTTCGAGTGTGTGTATGGGGTGAACCCCCCTCTTACCCCCATTGATTTACTGCTTCTATCAAGTGAATCAAGGGTGAATCATGAAGTTGAACAGAGGAAAAAAGAGATAAAGAAGTTGCATGAGCAAGTGAGGAACCACATAGAGAAGATTAATGTAGCTTAAAACATAAGGGTAAATAAGCACAGGAAGAAGATGGAGTTCAATCCAGGAGATTTAGTCTAGTTACACCTCAGGAAAGAGAGGTTCCCATCCAGGAGGAAAAATAAGTTTATAGCAAGAGGGGATGGGTCATTCAAGATCATTGAGAAGGTGGGAGACAATGCCTACAAGCTACAGCTCCCAAGAGATATGGATGTTTCAGCCACTTTCAACATTGGAGATTCAATTCCTTTAGTAGAGGACTATTTTGAAGACCCTTCGGATTTGAGGTCAAATCCTTTTGAAAAGGGAAGATTAATATAGAGCATGACAAGAGGGTTCCCAAGATTAGGAAGATCCAAAGCATGTCCAAGGTGCCATCCAATGTAAGAAAGATCAAACAACACTCAGCTAGATTCTTTCCTTGTTCTCCTGCTCTAAGTTAGAAATGAACACAGTTTTGGATGGTACGATTCAGCGAGTTTCCAATACCTCCCATGGGCAAGTCCTACTTTATTGGACTCGTGACGATGTCCAATTTCAATAAGGAAACTCAATTTTGGCCTAAGCCATAGCCATTTTGCTACATCGGTCCAAACACTGAAGGTATACTGGGGAGCCTTCAGTTTACCCACACTAGAAGATTAGGTGGAATCACAACCTTAGACCAGATTTCTAGCCATAAATTTTGCTTAGGATGCTAGCTAACATCCTAAGGTATCAAGCCGTGAAGAGAAATCCATATTATGATAAGTTCTTGATGGCGATCCGACTGTATTTTTTTAACTCTTGTAGATCGAGGCTTTTCCAGACCCAGATAGGATTTCTGGATGGTTCTCCAACCTGAATATGATTTAGGGCTAATTTTTCTATTTTAGATGATCATTAACATCCTAAGGAACCATAATGAGCATTCAAATCTATTCTAAGCCAAGCATATATTGAGGAACCAACTTGATCAATTTCAGTTTTGACCTTGCTAGGTTTTTCCTTAACAGAGAGGGTTTATTCACCTGCTAACTTTCTTCCTTAGTTGCTAGCCATCTAGAAACCATCCTTGTAGCCACTTGGCCAATCGGCTTAGGATGTTATGGCCACTTGCTCTGGTATTTGACAACCGAAAAGCAACCACCTGTAGCCTACTGTTTCTCTTTCCACTATGTGTATGTGGCTCAGTTAGAGCTAGTTAATCATGTTTGAGTCCTTGATTGATTCTAAATAGATTGTATTAGCTAACTCATACTTATAATTAGCTTAAGCTAAAACTATTTTGCAAAATAGTTTTGTTAAGCCAGACTGTTTAGCTAAGATGCTAGCTTATTTGCTTGCTAGCTTAGGGACGTGTATATATACTTGCTTAGCTATTTGTTCAAGGACAGAGTTCATGAATAAAGACCTCCATTTTTGAGTTTTAACTCAAACTCTCTCAAATTTCACTTTAATCAATCATAATTAGTTGTTAAACTAGAGTGGATTCCTTTAATTCGAATATGGTGGCTTAGCCTTTAGGATTTACAGGGTGGATTCCTGATTTAGTTTGGGCGGTGGCTAGGCCTTTATCCCATTCATATCTCCATATTTTGGTTTTGATTCATTACTATTTTTTAGCTATGTCAAGAATAGATTACAACCCATTCTCATTGTTTGAGTTCATTCATGGCTCATGCATCAATGGTTATGTCGAGAAGAAGAGCAAGGATGCTACCGAATTGTTGATCAAGTGAATATTGTGTCCATCGCTCATCATCATGCATCAAATTGATGAGAATACTATAAGAGATGGGGTATCCATGATAAACAGATTCTAGGATTAAACCAAAGAGCTGTAAGAGTGGCCATGATGGGTGTAGAAATCCTTCTAGTATACTAATAGCTCCTTTACAAATTCAAGACCCGTTAGCATAGCAAAATCAAAAGGAGTTATAGTCATCTCATCGAATAGGAGATGAAATGTGTTGGTGGTGCCCCAGAACCTCTTGACCATAGCTTGAGAAACATATTGATCAGTTAAATTTGCCACCCTGTTTACTGAGGAATGGAACCCACAAAATCCCACATACTTCAACACAATTCATATTTGAACTCTTCGATGTCCTAACTCCCTCAGAAATTTCCTCGGGGCACTAACACCCTAATTAGATCATCCCGAAAAGGAAAAGATGAAAAAAGACATTATATCTACATTATATGGAAATAAGAAAGAAAAGTGAAGAAACAAGAACA
>JAKOGI010000731.1:0-10000 GCA_029747015.1 Carnegiea gigantea
AAATATATATGTATGTATATGTATAAATATATATATATCTGTGTGTATGTGTGTGTGTGTATATATATATATATATATACATACATACATATGCATACATATACATATATGTATGTATGTATATAATATATACACACACACACACACACACACACACACACACACACATATATATATATATATATATATATATATATATATATATATATATATATATGTATCTTTCCATGTGTATACTTACACACATATATATATATATGTGTGTGTGTGTGTGTGTGTGTATATATATGTGTATATCTATGTGTGTGTGTGTGTGTACGTTTATATATGTATATATGTATGTGTGTGTGTTTGTGTACATATACATATATATATATATATAGATATATATGTATATAAATATATATGAATTTATACATATATATATGTGTGTGTGTGTGTCCATGTACATTCGTACATACATACATATATATATATATATATATATATATATATATATTATATATATATATATATATATATATATATATATATATATATATATCTATATATATATATATATATATATATATATATAAATATATATATATATATATATATATATATATAGATGGATAGATAGATACATATATATTTATGTATCTATATACATATATATGTATATATGTGTAACGCCCCCAGCCCCTAGAGTATCGCCTAAAAACTGACCGTTTCCATGTTAAAAGCCTTACAATAACCCCTGCAATCAACAGAAGCGTAAAACATGTTAAAAGAAGCTCAACGACTACACGCCGGAGTTCATAACTCAACGAGCAACTTGCTTGGGGTACTTAAACAATATAGTTCATTAATAAAGAAGAAATGAAAGATACAACTCAACGGTTCACACAAACGGAGTATTGGGGTTTACATCCTAAAACATAACTAACTTTGACCAGGAAGACATATAACTAATTAGATGGTTGGCTCATACTGCCAGACCGAGGGACCTTTATACCACATGCATGACATGAACTAGAAAACTTAGTTTACATACGTTCGCACCAAGAATACATTATATAACATCATCAAGCGGCGAGACTACTTTACTATGGGCATACTTGACTCCCTTTAAGCAAGGGTAACTTCCACTTCGGCATTGCTGACTCAACTTCTTCCCGTCATAAAGAAAACCTGGGAAAAAGGAGAAAGAGTACTGGGATGAGTAACCACACGCTCAGTGAGTATTCCCCAACCCCTTAAAACCAAAACCGTTGTAGGCAATAATACTCATAATAGTCACATATCACATATTCATACTTCACTATCATATTAGGCTTTCTTAAATCCTCAAGGAGGACCACTATCCATGATCTTCATTTTTAGCCGTTCAAACTCATCTTTAGGCGCCTGAGTGACTGAATTCCTCAACTAACAAGCACTTAAGCACATAAGTAAGCATCGAGAGCTAAGCATAGGGATTTTTCTCTTTTAAAAACATAACTTCTTAACATTCCATTCAAACTATAAATGAAATCTCATTCATGTGATGTGCACATACAGTTATCTCTTTTCATAATCATACTTTTCTTGGCATTTTATTCATATGATATGCATAAAACACACATTTTAAGTCTTAATAAAATCTTATTCATAGGGTATGCATGAAATATGCTCATAAGGCTTTCTTTTTCATATTTGTATCTTACTTAGCATCTCATTGATAAGTTATACTTGGAATATGCACATGTCATACATAGGAAGCTTTCTTTCTTTTTACTAAAAATACTTTATTTAGCCTCTTGAGACTCATAAAAACTCTTCTCTTAGCCTCTTGAGGCTCATATTCTTTAAAAGAGATCTCTTTCATATCGGTCGCATACTGACCCTTATAAGCTTTTCAGGTTTCATTCATCTGGCCTCTTAATGGCCCATAAAAACTTTCTTTCTGAAATACTTAAAATGGCGTAATGCCGACTGCTTTTCTCCACTTATTAGGAAAATACTGCTGGCATAAGATCATTACAGGGTGCTGATTGGGTGAGATCTATTCTCAACCCCATAGTGAGAACCAATGCTCACGCATAAGCTCTTACTCTCGGAATTGCTACATTTAACATATTGGACCATTACTCTCGTCAGGGTCTTCTAAGGTTCCTAGTACCAGGACTTATTTCCTAGGCTAACATCATTTATATCATATTGTTCAAAGCACATTATCGTAGCCAATTTAAAGCGTATGGCCATAACGGCTAATCAGCTTGCTGCGTCTTACAGTGAAATCCTTTATCATACAACTCACGCCTTTATAAAACTCTTTAGGAATTCTCCCGTCCAAGCAAATTCACTCCCAAAACTATATTCATTTAGTTAAAATAGGCCATCATGCACTAGTAATTATGGCTACTATCATTCCAAAACATGAAATCCTTCTTTTTCAGAACTCACTCTTATACAAATAATCAAACTTAATGACATGGAAAGGGTATGGCTGCACATGTACACATTCAAACACTTCATAATTCAACTTAGCAACATGAGTCACACATGACCTCGCAATCCACACGATTGTAGTTAATCACAACCCAGACTCCGTCCTCACATAGCAACCGACCACAGGAAAGCTCGAACCACTCATAGTTTTACCTCAAACCATCCAACTACCATCTCGGTCTTAATTTCACAGTCTAGCATTCTAATTCCTAGGTCATACTGAAAAGCGGTATGTAAATTTACCGACGCATAACTTACCAAGAAAGCCAATATGATTCAGTAGTACGCTATAGCCAACAGTTATAACCATATATATACATATCGCATTAACTTGAAGCGAACGCTTAGCAAGCTGAACTAAACTCACAGGGCATGAAACTCGATTACATTCATGTATTACAATGAAGGGGTAAACATGCTCGTTTCAACATTCATAACTTATTTCCAAAGCTACAAGCATGATTTAACTAAATAGGCAGACGTCGATTCGAGGTGTTTATTTATTATTTCGAAGTCACGGTTCAGGCATAAACTAACTAATCACACAAGTATCGATTCTAAGCACACTCATTTCTTTTCAAAGCTATTAATCGAGCATGAATCGACTAAGTGTACATGTATCGATTCTAAACATTCATATTTCACTTCGAAGTTACTAAACAAACATAAATTAACTAAACGTACATATATCGATCCTAAACATTCATATTTCACTTCGAAGTTATTAAACGAACATGAATTAACTAAGCGTATATGTATCGATCCTAAACATTTGCATTTTATTTCGAAGCTATTAATCGAGCATGAATTAACTAAGTGTACATGTATCGATTCTAAGCATTCACATTTCATTTCAAAGCTATTATTCAAGCACAAACTAACTTAATTAAACAAACATTGATTCGAATGCTAACATGTTAATTCAAAACAACTTTTTAGGCATGAATTAACTTAATTAAACTAACATCGATTCGAATGCGAACATGTTAATTCGAAACTACTTTTTAGGCATGAATAAACTTAATTAAACAAACATCGATTCGGATGCTAACATATTAATTCAAACCATTATTAGCTTATTTCGAAGTTACTTCAGGCATGAATTAACTGAACTTAACATGCATCGAATTAAACTAAATTCAGCTGAAACAGAACATGTATGACCCCAATCGATCAGACTAATCCTAATCTCACATGCAACACAACTTAATGGTTAAAATAATTTCAAAACTACTAATACTTACGAGGCGAGAAACACCCACCTCGTTTCCAAGTTAGAGACTCATTTGAAGGTCTTTGGGCTTGACTTTAGGTGCTTGAAAACTTCAATTCCTCAACCCTTTGCTACAGCCGTGTCCCAGACCACACGAGTAAAACCCCAAAGCCATCTAGCCCCTTGCTCACTCACTCGAATTTGAGATGGGCAGTCAGTGTAGTGAATCTACACCTAATTTCTAGAAGATTTGAAGCAACTAGAGGCATGGTTGTATGGTCGAGCATGGCTATGCATTCGACACTCCAAAACAGCACCTAAATCCACCTCAAATGTGGTGAATTCACTCGAATTTCAGCCCAGAATTCGCGGCAATGACTTTGTTCGAGGTTGGGAGGTAAAATTTGAAGATTTTTGGGCTGGGTGAGGCGAAAAATTCGATGGGATTATGGAGATTGAGCTGTGCGTATGGTGGATGGAGAGGAGGGAAGAAGAAGAACGAGCAGTGAGGGAGAGAGAATGCTCGGGGGGGTCGCGTGAAGGGGGAGGAAGAAAAGCCTCGCACAACTTTACTAAAATACCCCTCCCTTCTCTTTTTCTTTTCGTTTCAAGCTGTTTAGTAACAAGCACCGCTAGTTTAGTTCGTATCCCGAACACTAAACTCGATCGCTAATATAACCTTCCATCGATCATTCATTCCTAAATGTGTCAAGGTTCAACTAAATAAACATCGAACTATATTTAAGGTTGGTAACCTAATTGTACTTGAAAAATGATCAAATTAAACTATCGGCACAAATTAGCACGAATTAATCTCAAAATCAATAATAACAATAGTAATTCTTTTTAATAAAATTATTGTTCACATAAGTACATCGATAATAATTTAACTCGTAAAGTTAATAAACATACGAATTTTATAACGTAGAAGGTAAGACAGCTAGGTTAACTTATAACAAAGAAGGCGGGTCTTACACTCTCCCCCCTTAAAAGAATTTCGTTCTCGAAATTCTAAACCTAAGTTCGGTCATTCCTAGACTGTACGCACACAACTATGATCTACGCGGCAGGTTTTCAAAAGGTTTCATTTTGCAGACACTACTTCTTTTAAATCGAAAGAAAATGGCTTATGGTATCCAGTCTCCTCCTCGTCAATCCTCTTCAAATGTCTATTCACTCTATTTAGGTGCCGAGGGCAAATCGCATTGAAGAGGGGCAACTGAATTGGCATGGAAAACCATACTGGGCTTGTTTTAAAAATAAACATAGATTTTCGCTAATCTAGATTGAATCCACCTAGTAGGCAACAACTCTATATATGTGCATTGCTACGAATTGAAGTTTAAACCAAGGGAAATTGGGCAGTTGACTCCTTAAGGTCATATGCTAGTAGTCTCATTCTAAAACATGAATTCAAGTCAACTTTAGGATCACAATGGTTAGCATCAAGATTCCTATAACACATTAGAGTAATAAAAACATCACATAGCACCACGTAGCATCACTTAAGTACAATAGTATCACATAGCATCACATAGTATCAGCAATTCAGCGTTCTTAAGCCTAGGAGTTGGATGTAATATGAAACTGGCTAAGGTACATATGGCAGGCAATTTATAATATGAAAGCATGTGTAATCCACTTTTCTATGTTCCTATATCGATTCCGGCTAACTTTTAAGCATTTCATTCATGGCAACCCAGACAGGACATGCTAAAGTCATATGAAGGAGTTAACTTAATCAGGTTCATTCAAAAGTATGAAGATATTAGGTCATTCTAAAGTTAAATCATTTACTAGAATGTTACCACGTCACACTAAGATAGCAGAGACATCAAATTACGCCATATCGGCAATGAAGGGGCCTAAAGTGGCATTTGAAATCACATTGGCATCACGTAGAGTCAATCACAGAACATACTAAGGGTTAAGATTCGCATATAACACAAACCAGCAATACATGTTGATAGGAACAATTTGGGAAGAAAACTCCAAGGTAAGAATCTAAATCGATGGTTTTTTGATGGGGGAGAATTTTCCTAAGGTCACTACTTGGAGCTGATTGTCTCTTAAGTCATAGATTTGTACGAATGAATGGTTATGCTCCTAGATGAGTCCTGGGCCTATGGCTTCTGGGCCTACATACTTCCGCTGCACTACTCTGATTAAGCATATAAGGGTAAGGATATGTGAAGGCAGGTTTCTAGGGTCGCCTTACCATGCTTCAAATATACGTGTATTCAGTTATTTAGCTATTACGTTGAATCATAGAATTCACGGAATGCAAGCAACGAGTTACAGGTTATGCCATGTCATGAATTACAAAACTTAAATCATCTAGATAATCAAGTTATATACCAAACCAGACTCAAGTCAAGCAAACTCCCAGACGTGCAACAACTCATTCATAAAACACATAACTGGTCACAAATAATGAACTTAAATAACTATATAAGCTTCTATAGGCTTTGGACTGTATGCAATGCTATGGCTATGTTCGTTTTGAGTACGATCGACATTAATGGTCTTATAGGTACCAGCTGAGGTCTTACAAGGTACACCTATCCCACAGGTGATTATAGGAGTCTTACTGTAGGTCGCTTACCTTAGTAGGGATCGTTTACTATGTACAATTCCAAAGTCTGCTAGGTTCTTCCTCCCTTTCGCCTTCTGGGTGTATTAGGGTTTGTTTGAGCCAAAACATTGTCACCCATTCACGAATAACAATCCATATAATAAAATGCACGTAATGTGCGGCTTAGGCAACAATGGAAAGAAAGGGGAATAGTAGGTACACTTACATAATGTTTAACGAGATCCTACCACTAGCATTTAGATTTTCAAGCATACATGCGAAAATATCCCCTAATTTCACTCAGGTAATTCAAAATTCACAACAGCAAGGTACCATTTAGTAGGATTATCAATCATAGCAACTAATTTTCCATCATTCCTTTCCTAGCTCATTACGAAGGATTCTATCGATGTACACATGTTAGCACATACACATTTACAAGCAACATTTGATACACATAAGGGTGCGTATTTATGAATCAAACCCCCTCATCATCACTAACGGAAAGCTAATCCATCGGTGTAAGATAAACTTGGCTCGATAGTCAAAACGTCATTAACATCTCAAAATATTGAGTTTCAAAGGATGAAAGTAGCTTATCTATTTCGAATATCTTTGTTTTTAATAAAAAGGATGGTTAACTGCTTCTAGCTCTCTCTTGCAAACCTTCGAGTACGTCTGCTCACTCCATTATGGGGCTCGAGGAGCAAATGGTACTTTAGGGGCAAATATGAGCTTAGAGTTAAGGCTTTTCCAATCATTCGAATTCAAATCATATGTTCTTTAAACTTACGATTAAAATCACTAAGGCATATAAGCGAAACAACTTTGATTGAGCTAACACTTGACTTACGCACGAGAATACGAGCCACTCAGCCTACACCTTAGCAAATGGTTCTTTCATCTAGCCAATCAGCTCACTCAAGCCGCACCTAACTAGATAAACGCATTAACATTCACATAAAACTCACATTTGCACACAAGGTAGGCATGTATCACATCATTGTGAACGAATTCCTAGGCAACTATATGAGATACAAGACTCAGGTCGCAGCCTATGATCGCAGGACCTTGCTCTGATATCATCATTGTAACACCCCCAGCCCCTAGAGCCGGGGGCATTACGTTTTTTTAATTTTCTACTTAAATTCTAGGGCGAAACAAACAGAGTTTTCCATAAAAACTGACCGTTTTCAGGCTAAAAGCCTTACAATAACCCCTGCAATCAACGGAAGTATAAAACATTATAAAAGATGCTCAACGAATACACGCCGGAGTTTATAACTCAATGAGCAACTCACTCAGAGTACCTAAATAATATAGTTCATTAATAAAAAAGAAATGAAAGATACAACTCAACGGTTCACACAACCGGAATATTGGGGTGTACATACCAAAATATAACTAACTTTGACTAAGAAAATATCTGACTAATTAGATGGTTGGCTCATACGGCCATACAGAGCAACCTTTATACCATATACATTACATGAACTAGAAAACTTGGTTTACATACATTTACAAACCAAGAATACATTGTATAACACCATCAAGCAGTGAGACTACTTCACTATAGGCACACTTGACTCCCTTTAAGTAAGGGTAACTTCCATTTCGGTATAGCTGACTCAACGTCTTCCTGTCATAAAGAAAACCTAGGGAAAAAGAGGAAAGAATGGTGGAATGAGTAACCACACGCTCAGTGAGTATCCCTTAACTTCCTCCCCCTTCACGCGACCCTCCCCCCTCTGAGCACTCTAGTGTAAGACCCGCCTTCTTTGTTATAAGTTAACCTGACTGTCTTACCTTCTACGTTATAAAATTAGTATTTTTATTAACTTTACAAGTTCAATTATTATCTATGTGCTTATGTGAACGATAATTTTATTAAAAAGAATTCCTATTGTTATTATTGATTTTTTGAGATTAATTCGTGCTAATTTGTGCTGATAGTTTAATTTAGTTATTTCTCGAGTACGATTAGGTTGCCAACCTTAAATATAGTTCGATGTTTATTTAGTTGAACCTTGATACATTTGGCAATGAATGATCGATGGAAGGTCATATTAGTGATCGGTTTAGTGTTCAGGATACGAACTAAACTAGCAGTGCTTGTTACTAAATAGCTTGAAACAAAAAGAAAAAGAGAAGGGAGGGGTATTTTGGTAAAGTTGTGCGAGGCTTCTCTTCCTCCCCCTTCACGCAACCCCCCCGAGCACTCTCTCTCCTTCACTGCTCAATTCTTCTTCTCCCTCCTCTCCATCCACCACACGCACAGCTCAATCTCCAGAATTCCATCGAATTTTTCGCCTTACCTAGCCCGAAAATCTTTGAATTTTACCTCCCAACCTCAAACAAAGTCATTGCCGTGAATTCTGGGTTGAAATTCGAGTGAATTCACCACATTTCACGTGGATTTGGGAGCTGTTTTGGAGTGTCAAATGCATACCCATGCTCGACCATACAACCATACTTCTAGGTGCTTTAAATTTTCTGGAAATTAGGTGTAGATTCGCTGCACTGACTGCCTATCTCAAATTCGAGTGAGTGAACAAAGGGTTAGATGGTTTTGGGGGTTTATTCGTGTGGTCTGCGACACGGCTGCAGCAAAGGGTTGAGGAATTGAAGTTTTCAAGCACCTAAAGTCAAGCCCAAAGCCCTTCGAACGAGTCTTTAGCTTGGAATCGAGGTTGGTGTTTCTCGTCTCCTAAGTATTAGTAGTTTCGAAATTGTTTTAACCTTTAAGTTGCGTTGCATGTGAGATTAGGATTAATCAGATCGATTGGGGTCATGCATGTTCTGTTTCAGCTGAATTTAGTTTAATTCGATGCATGTTAAGTTTAGTTAATTCATGGCTGAAGTAACTTCAAAATAAGCTAATAATGCTTTGAATCAACATGTTAGCATTCGAATCGATGTTTGTCTAATTAAGTTAATTCATACCTAAAAAGTAGTTTCGAATTAACATGTTAGCATTCGTATCGATGCTAGCTTAATTAAGTTAATTCGTGCCTAAAAAGTAGTTTCGAATTAACATGTTAGCATTCGAATCGATGTTTGTCTAATCAAGTTAGTTTATGCTCGAATAATAGCTTCGAAATGAAATGTGAATGCTTAGAATTGATATATGTACACTTAGTTAAATCATGCCCGATTAATAGCTTTGAAATGAAATGTGAACGTTTAGAATCGATACATGTACACTTAGTTAATTCATGTTCGTTTAATAACTTCGAAGTGAAATATGAATGTTTAGGATCGATATATGTACGCTTAGTTAATTCATGTTCGTTTACTAACTTCAAAGTGAAATATGAATGCTTAGAATCGATATATGCACACTTAGTTAATTCATGCTCGATTAATAGCTTTAAAAAGAAATGAGTGTACTCAGAATCGATACTTGTGTGATTAGTTAGTTTATGCCTGAACCATGACTTCGAAATAATAAATGAAAACCTCGAATCGATGTCTGCCTATTTAGTTATATCATGCTTGTAGCTTTGGAAATAAGTTATGAATGTTGAAACGAGCATGTCTACCCCTTCATTGTAATACATGAATGTAATTGAGTTTCATGCCCTGTGAGTTTTGTTCAACTTGCTAAGCGTGTTCGTTTCAAGTTAATGCGATATGTATATATATGGTTATAACTGTTGGCTATAGCGTACTACTGAATCATATTGGCTTGCTTGGTAAGTTATGCGTCCGTAAGTTTACATACCGCTTTTCAGTATGAA